>SNQJ01S0119910.1:22054-40253 GCA_010110895.2 Picea sitchensis
TTGCAACTTATCCAACCCACCTGCGCGTGCAACGAAGACCATCCAAACAAGTTGTATTTTGTTATATTGCGCTTTTGTAATATCCAAGTTGGACTTTTTCAACTCTAAACATCCACACGTGTATAAGTGACAAAGAAAAATAACATCCCAAAATTACGATAACCAGTAATGTGAGAATCTATAAATAATAACCGGTTTTCTCCAACCATACGTTAATTAGACAGTACCTCAATTCACAATCATTGTTTGCTGAAAAAATATTAATCAACGTTCTCCTCTCTGAATTTTCTATTTAGGTGGTGGAAACATTTGGGAGTGGGTTAATTTGGAGTAATCTTTTCTCCATAGTTATTTTTTCTGTAGGTTGTCTAGGTTATCTGGCAACATGTTTTTAAATTTTCAGTTGATCCAGAGTTTTGATAATTAATTTTTTTGAGTATTTGAGTTCGTTTAAAATGAAGCAAAACCTTTAAAGTAAGATTCTGAAATACATGGAATTTTGATCCATGCAAAATTCAAACTACCCTAAAAATCTAACCAAATTCAAACCCTTTTTTTTTTTTTTTTGCCTAAAAAAACTAAACTCCAAGAAAAAATTAAATTGCTACGGAGTTAACCTACTCCAAAACTTTATGGAACAACAATAGTATGGATGAGACAGAAGTGTGGACCCCAAGACACGTCGAAATTTGAATTCGTCCCCCTAACTTTGTGTAGCAGCCGCATTTGAGTTGATAGTTGGAACGTGCACTCCGAGCTAGGGTTTCACGTGAAACCCATGGAGACAAAAGAATACGAGGAGTTGGAACGTGCACTCCGAACTAGGGTTTCACGTGAAACCCAACGTTGTCATTTGGATGTCTTCCGTGATTTCGTAAAGAGGAGTAAAACTTTTGAATTTTGAATTCTATCCAATTTTATTGTGGATTTCGCAGTTTAATTTATACACACAAATAAACAAGGCGTTTTAGGTATTGTATGCAATGTGCATACACCATGGTGGTATGTGAGCATCGACTTTCAAAGTTTTTCCAGCAGCTATTCAAAACATTGTAAAGCTCATAATCGACCTAGCAGTCCAAATCCAACCAATTTGGAGGATGAGATCCGGAACGTGGGAATAGTTGATTCAGTACATGCTTCCAAGATATCTTTAGAGAGGCAGCTTTCACTTAGTTTTCCCTTCGAAGTGCAACTTCAGTGTGAACATTAATAACCTTTTTTTCAAATGGAATTTGAAAGTAAACTTATTGAATAGCCTAGTCTAAATATTCTATAAAATGTAATATTTTGAGTGATTATTTTTATATAATTAGAATTTTCTAAAGATTTACAACATGCTAAATTTATTTTTACATATAAAAATGGATTTTAAATAACAAAAAATAATGATTTAGTCTAAATTTATATCAATATGTTTTTGGTTCCATCCACAATAAAATTTAAAGTTTAAAACATTACCATATATATAAGCTGGAAAAGGAAAATAACATCTCCAATCAAATTTCCAATAACTATAAACTGAACATAATTTTATTTTTTCCAGTAATAATGAAAATCATATATGACTTTATCATATATACATGTGTTTAATTATACATGGACAAACTTTATCTTAAAAAAAAAACAATTAACATATACTTAATTTTTATATGCACTCAAATATGAATATAAATATGGTATTTGTTTGGGTATTGGATATATTAAAAAACAAATATTGATATATTAGAAAAAATATTAGGGGATATATTAGAATGTTTTCTCTAATATATATCTCACATGTTTTCTTTAATATGAGAATTATTCCCCCACCCCACTTCCACCCAACTCCCACTCCATCCTCATTGGAGGTGGGGAGATATATTAGATACAACATTATAATTTTTTCTTTAATGGTTGGAGAATATATTAGAAAAAACATTATAGTGTTTTTTTTAATATATCCCCGTGAAAGTGGGGGGATATATTATAGAAAACATTATAGTGTTTTCTTTAATATATCCCTACTAGTGTTTTCTTTAATATATTTTGCCACCCCCACTTTCATTGAAACCAAGTTTTATTCATAAAATCTTGCGGTTAAAAAATACCCTATATTCTAATTCAGTAGATATATTGTCTTACATATTAATAGAAAAAACAAACTTCTTAAAAAAAAAATCATAAAAATAAATAAATACCAGATGCTTAGTTTTTTTTAGTGTTTCTTCTAATCAATGTTTCATTGAGTCTTACTCCTTTAGAGAACTATAATTATTCTTCTTGAAATTAATAGCATAAACACTACCTTGTTCTATTTCCAATTTAAGAATTTTTGGAGGATTCTCCAAGGCCCATAAAAAAATATATTTAGGGAGAAGAATCAATGAGGGGGCTTTACTACACTTTTGGTATATTTAAAGGGGATAAATATATTTAGGGAGAAGAATCAATGAGGGGCTTTACTACACTTTTGGTATATTTAAAGGGGATACGATATGCTCCATAAAGTGTTTTACTAGATCAAGTTGAATAAAAAAAACTCCAAAATTTTGTTGCACTTGATTTCCATAAATGAGTTGACTTCCTTCTTCCAATCTCTCAAATCTACTACATGTTTGGTTATTTACATAACATAATTATCTTTTATTACATTAATTAAATAAAATTTGAAATCAAATTCTACTTCTATATTCCAGTTTATCATAATGTTAATAATACTAAAATGAATTTCACTGTTTTTTGTTTTTCATGTACATCTTAAACCCTTTTTTAAATTCTACAAAGTTTTGAAAAATATTCTTAAATCATTATTTATTTATTATCTATTTAGTATCTTCTTGTCTTCTTACATATATATAAGAAAAAACAAATTACATAATCTCTTCTTATTTATCCATATAACATCTTTACTCAACATTTCCCCCGATAGCCACAGAATTTTCAAAACCCAACCTTCAAACCATGTCCAACATCATGATATTCTTACTTCTAAAATGAGGTGTTTTCCTCCATAGTGACAACCTGATATTTACGGTTCATTTCATTTTGGCACATACGTAACTAATTATTTCTTAAACCATATCTACTGTTCATTTTATTTCTTAAACATATTATAATAATAATAATAATTTATTTTTAAGGTCACCACCAAATCAGACATCAAATTAGTGTATGAGATCTCTTCCACCCAGTTAAGAAAAAGCACATGGTCTTAACCATTATTTAACCAACGATCTCATTTAAACACATACATAACTAATTATTTCTTAAACATATTATGTGACCCGGGATTCATTATTAACAAGAAAAACATTAAAAATTAAAAGAGAGTAGTTTCGCTGATAAAAATATTAAAAATGAAAAGAGAGTGGTTTTGCCCATGATGGCTCTTTGAGAAAAATAAAACGACAAGTCTATGTTTTTTTTTTCAACTATCATTGGAATAAGAGGACTATTCTAAACGTTGATTAGGATTTTATTTTCAATTATTATAATTGAAATTATACTACATAATTATTGATGTTAAATCTAGTTAGTTTAATGAGTTAATGTGTGGGTTTTATTTGGATTTTATTTCCAATTATTATAATTGTAATTTTATTACATAATTATTGATGTTAAATCTAGTTAGTTTAATGAGTTAAAGTGTGGGTTTCATTTGCTAGGTAATTGGAGTTCAATATCTTTACTGTAAGTTTAGTAGAGAGGAAACATCCAAAAACACAGCCATCTTAAATGTTGTGGTTTCTAACAAACAAAAAAAGACTACATAATTATTGATGAAATTGAATTTTTTATTGATTAAATTGCATTTTTGAAAATATAAATGGATTCAGTACCCTGAACTATTATTTCATCAAGATTATGCAATCTCAATTTCAATAACTGATACTTTTCATTTCAACAATTTTTTTAAAACTTAAATGGATTCAACTCTATGAAAAACTATTATTTCAACAATTCTTTTAAAAAAATTGAAAACAAAAATGGATTTAGCTATCTGTAAAACTCTTATTACATCAAGATTGTGCAATTCAACCACTCAACCACTAATATCTTTCATTTCAACAATTTTTTGAATTGATATTTTTCATTTCAACAATTCTTTTAAAATTTTAGCAGATTTTAAACCGAAATTGATTTTTAAAATATACCAAAAAATTCAGTTAAAATTTTAGAATAGGCTTAAAAAAATATACCAAAAATTTGAATTAGAATACACTAAGTAAACTGTACAAAGAAGCTATGTACAATATTGAACCAGAAATCTGGCCCTCGAGGGCAGTTCAATTGGCAAGTGCCGTGAAAATGAAGTTCCATGAGGTTTCGAGTTCAACTCTCCCGGACTTAGTATAGACAAATGCCAAGAAATAAAAAACCATACATTGAAGTGATAAAAAAATTGGAAAACCAGTAGTCATAGACAAGAGAGACGTGAAGGAGTAGTCAACAAGCCGGCCATTACTGGTATTATATTTGCTATATCTCTCCCGTCGTTGCGCTCCGTTGGAGTGGACGTATCTCTATCTAGTTTTGCTTCTTCTTGTTAAAGTGCAATACCACCATACGCAAGCGGAGTTTTATTGTTTTAATTTTTGAAATCCAGCCAAATTTATTGTGGAATCGAGCGGATAAATTCAATGATCGACTTTCAAAGTCTTGGCCGTCGCCATCCAACACATTCTAAATCCGAAAACATGTTAAATCTCTGGTCACCGTGCAAATGCGATATGCGGGTCCTAATTGTTTCAGTATATAATTTCAACCTCTATGTGGGCCTTTACCTAGTCTTCCATTGGAAGTGGAACTTACAGCTTAACATCGCGACGGAAGACACTTGGAGTTCACGGAGACAAGAACATACGAGGAGTTGGAACGACCGTTCCGAACTACGGTTTCACGTGAAAAACAAGGTTTTTTAAGGTATTGTATGTGTCACTTCCCAAAGTGTGTTTAGCCAAATCTTGCCATCTGTATTTCTTTCGGGTGTGCAACATGGCAACATTTTTTTCTTGGTTACTTTGCAACACCAAGGATATTTTGTTTGGACCATTCCTTTTCATTTAGAGCATACCCATATTCCATTCTAGGTTACCGTGGAGTCACACTCCTACTCCAGGGCACACTGGAACAAACGAAAGTCACACAAAAATAGTGGCAAGAACCATGCCGAATACCCGACTAAGTCTTTGTTATTGCGAAACAATTACAATATCAACACTCTCAACTCGGCTTACAACTTGGGTAAGTCACACGCTTCGTCTCACCTCACAAAGACAATCATACACAGATTCATCACACCAAGACTCTTTGTCACAACTTTCTCTGCAACCTCTTGCGGTGCACCTCAAACGTGCCCTCAACTACACACTTGTTGTCACTTCATTACCACAGACTTCACATATTTCTTTTATGCCTCACACATGCCTCCAATAGACCTATGTTTCTAGACAACAAATTCAGTCCAAAAAAAGACTGCCCCATCTCCATCACATAATCACATCAAAGAAGCACAAGTCCTCCCATGTGGAGCGACTTGGATCCTTGATGGAGCTCGCTTGTCTTCCTCTAATCTTGCCTCAAAACTGCAAAGCTCCTCTTGCTCTTTTCCAAGCCGCCATCTTTGGTTATGCACCCTTATGCCTTTATAGGGACTAGCTCTCCAAATGATCCATCTAGGTGAACTGATATGACCCATGAGTTGTGCCCCTTCAAAATGTTGGGTCGACCTCTCATCTGGGGGTGTTCGGGTGACTTGCCCAACTTACCCATTGAATGCCTCATTCCATCATTGGGACGACCCATCGAACTCCTCACTGGTGCCCCCATCTTTCCAACTAACCCATCGTTTGGGTGAGTGCAGTGCTTATCCAAGTCGAGCCAACTTATTTAGGCATTCCCTCCTCATGCCTTGGCGAATTCATCCGTTTGGTGGAGCACCCAAGTCTTTCCCTCAACCCTTAGTCAAATCGCATGTCCTCTGACTTGTGTCGCAAGGAATCTCGATTGATTCTCCCTTGACGCATTGCATGCCCAAGGTACCCCTTCTCATCTGATATAAAGACACCATTGTTACACTTTGTTATGTCTAGGGCGCTCATACCACTTTCTTTGTTCAACAACTCTAGCTTTTGCAGGTACCCACAAAGTCAATTCAATCAGGTGCACACGTCTTTAGTTCGGGGTCTTACAATATGCATAAAGCATGATGGGTATCACGCATCGAATTTCAAAGTTTTTCTAGCCTCCATTCAAAACATTGTAAGCTCATCATTATCTAACCGTCCAGATCCAATTTGGAGGATGAGAATGGGAACATGCGCCTAGTTGATTGAGTACATACTTCCAATATCCTGGGAGACCTTTACAAGTCTTCCCTCCTTCGAAGTGGAACTTGAGTGACTATGACCATTGACAACCTTACTTTCAAAATTGGAAGTAACCCATTGTATAAGCGATATTTTAAGGTTTAACACTAAATGCCATGTGTATAACCTAAAAAAAGAAAATAACGTCCGAGAACAAATTTCCATTAACAATAAGGTAAAGTGAGTGAATAAAATATAAAAAAAAAATGGTTAGATATTGGACCTTATATAGATTTTTATAATGGAATTGGCTTTATCGAATGTAAAAGTAAATAGTAATAATAATTTAATTTTAGGATTATAGTTTAGTTAATTATCAAATTGATGTATGAGAAGTTAAGGATTCCCTTTATGTTCAAAACCGATCGAGCCTGCAACTAGTGAATTAATGAGCCTACAAATAGTAAATTAATGGACTACGAAAATGATAACATAGAAAACACCAATCAACAAATAAATGGGGGAAATTCATATGTATTACTTATGTCAATTGGTGAACAAAAACAAGGTTTTACAGTATATAAAGAATCTCACAAGCTTCTGCATTTAACAAACATTTCACAAAATTTTACAGGGATATGAAACAACAATTGCTTGGGAAATCGCAACCACATTCAATGAAGAAGAAATGAGTTGTAACCATTAAGAGATGTGTTGTCACCGCCCAACAATCTCCAACTTAACAACACTTTGTCTGATATCTCACCCAACAAATTCAATCATCACTATTTTTGAAGCCAAGAGAAGCCAAAGTCCACAACAACTTCTATAACAATACTATCTTTGTGAACATCTTTGCACAAATTTCTCGAGTATGGACCTTCTCAAGAGCTACTCCACCTTTTTCAACAGCCTGTCTTACAAAATCATATTGGACATCAATATGCTTAGTCTTATTGTGATAAGATGGATTGGTGGCCAAATTGATAACACTTTGACTATCACATAATATATACACATTGTCTTGCACTCTTCCAATTTCATCCAAAACACCCTTTAACAAAATTTCCTCTTTACATGCATGTGATACAAAAATATATTCCGCATTGGTAGTGGAAAAAGAAACTATTTCTTGAAGCTTTGACATCCAACTAATGGATCCTCCTGCAAAAGTAAAGACATATCTTGAAGCATACCTCCTCTTCTCAAATTCACCTATAAAATCTCAATCAACAAAACCACACACTGTATCATTACAACCATCAAAGGTGATGCAATAATTGCTTATGCCTCTTAGATACTGAAACAACCATTTCAATGTTGCCCAGTGTTCTCTACTTGTATTTTCCATGTATCTACTGACAACATCAACTGCATGTGAAATATTTGGTCTAGTACATACCATCTTATACATTAAACATCCTAATGAATTTGCATAAGGTACATGAGACATGTAATGATTTTCTTCTTTACTGCTAGAACATAATTCTGATGAAAGATTAAAATGGGAAGCCAAAGGGACATTCACATGTTTCACAACATTCATACCATACTTCATGAGTATTTTCTCCACATACTTTTGTTGTGATAACCAAAGATTTCCATTTTTCCATTGTATGTGTATTTCCATGCCCAAAATTCATTTTTCTACTTCTAGATCCTTCATATCAAAAGTACTAGCCAATTGAACCTTTAACATGTTGATCTCAACCATGATTTTTCTTACAAGAATCATATCATCAACATATAACACCAAGATAATGAATATTCCATTGAAACTTTTGAAGTAAGAACAATGATCATACTCACTTCTAGTAAACTTTTGGCTCACCATGAAGGAATCAAACATCATGTACCATTGCCTGGGAGACTGCTTCAGACCATACAATGACTTCTTGAGGTTGCAAAAAAATATTTTCTTGAGATATTGAACAAAACCTTCTACTTGTTCCATATCTATCTCCTCATCCAAATCTCCATGAAACAAAATTGTTTTAACATCTAACTGCTCCAACTCAAGATCATATAAAGAAACTAGTTCTAACAATGCATGAATAGAAACAAGCTTAGAAAATGGTGAAAATATTTCATGGAAACCAATACCTTCCATTTGAGAATACCTTTTTGCAACAAGTCTAGATTTGTATCTTTCATTTCTACCATCAACACCCTTCTTCAATGTGTAGAACCACTTGCACCCAACCACTCTTCTATCCTTAGAGAGTTGTACCAGGCCCCATGTTTTGTTCTTCTCCAAGGCATTCATTTCTTCTTCCATGGCTATTTTCCATTTGGCACTTTCAACATCATCCATTGCTTCCTAATAACAAGAAGGCTCCCCATCATTAGTAATCAATGCAACACATGACACATAATCTTCATACTTCTTGGGAGGATTTTTGTCCCGTGTATATATCCTCAAGGTTGGATGTGGTGTTTCACATCTTCTTCTTGGTCCCTTTTTTCTGTAGATGACTGCGTCTCCAATTGAATTTCTTGATGTTGTGGTACTTGTTCATGTTTCACTTCAACTTATACAACATCTAATTTTATGAGAGGGGGATTCACTAAACACTACTTCTTCTCTAATGATGATTTTGTTGGCAGTAGGATCCCCTAATGTATATTTCTTAACTAAATCATCATAACCAACAAAAATGTATGTTGACATCAAAAGTTTTGCGTAAATATCGTGCACGTGCACAAACAAAGTTATGCATGCTCATTCCAGTTTTGTGTGCACTCAAGTAGTTGTGTGAAGGATAAAAGGAGGCACACACGCTAGATTGAGTTTTGATATTTGTGCACTAGTTTTAGGTCTACCAATGTGCTTCGATCTGAGTTTTGTTATGTGCACAAGAAATCAAGAAGATGACACATGCACACCGAAATCAAGAAAAGAATCTTCGGGAAATCTCCCCAAATGATTACCGCTAGCAGCATGAGGGAACATGGAGACAAAATAAGGTGAGTTGGCAAGGTAGTTAACATAGCTCTGATTCTCGAAAGGCTACATGGAATGCAAGAAGGTGACAGAAGCATGCATGATTGGCAGCTAGAGGAACAAGTGGGGAAGAAATAAAAGAGACAACGCGTTAGAGAAGAGAAGGATATAAAAGGAAGAAAAAATGAAAAAGAAGGGGTTCATTCATTCACTAGTTCTGGCTAGTTCTGGGATGCTATTTATTTAGCCATGAGTCAGTGGGTTCACCAATGTCATTAAAATCATGCTCTGAGCATATTTTTTTAATGTCTCTTGTTGTAAGTCTGAGTCTGTTGTATTTGTACTAGAGTCTGAAATGGTGTGCATGGGACAATGTAATGCAATTTTGGGGAATTATTTGAGGAAAAAGTAAGCCTTTGTTTTTGTCAGTGTATGGTTTTCTTCATATATGTCTGTGATTAAATGGACGATGATGGTAATAAAACTACAATGATTCTGGACCTATATCGTATTTGTTCTTCAATTAAATGTAGTGTTTATTTTATGTATTTTTAATTGTTAAGTAATTTGCAATGAACCATATGAATATCAACCCATATGGATCTATGTGTTTTTATCCATTCATCCTCGATAAAACACTAGATGGTTTATGTGATACTCATATCATTTCATGTGAGACCTTCTTCAGCCTTGACTACGGATTGATATGCCAATGCTTTGGGTTTTTTTTGTCACCTCTCGATGAACCCTAGGTCTTAACTCCGCAACATTGACAAATATGCATGCAAGTGTGAAACAAACCAACAAATGGTTTAGTTTCCAAGACATAAAAGTATTGTATTGTATTACGAAGGAAAAGAATGAGGTGGTATCCATCGCAGGAATAAATTCAAGATTGGCTAACTGCAAAGGAACATGAGTTTTCCCAATGGGAAACTCAAGGTCTGAGAGTCAATGTGGAGTGATGGAATCATAAGAATATCTACACTAATATGCATGAGAATTTCTTTGTTGAATTTCCCTATTTATTATATGAATGGTTGAAAAGGCAAGCTGCTACAAATATTGCTTTGAGGCCTCTAGAACTAGTGGTTTTGGATCATATCACACTTGATAGGCTGAAGGAATTGGAAAACAAGTGCACTCGAGCCATTGATTTTTGGTTTTATCGAGTAAAAGAAGGGTAAATAATCGAATTTGTTGTGGAGTACATTGATTATTTTAGTGAAGATGAAAGAACGTTTGCAAAAGGTCCTAAAAGAAGATTGTTGGAATAAATATCACTTTGGATAAATATGTTGTTCATAGAGAAAGGGATGATGCACAAGGATCTCAATATAATGGATGAGGATATTCCCCTATCCCTTTGGGGGAGGTAAAAATATGGTTGGAAAATGAGAGAGGAGATGGATCCATTGAGGAGGATCTAGAAGTTGTTAGAATGAGGTGAGGAATAGAATGGACCCATAAGAGAAGAGGAGAGAAAGAGACAAAAAATACGCAAGAAGAGTTGAGTTAAGATGGAGAGTGGAATAAAGAAGTGAAAGGAATGTTTTCATGGGTGTGCAAAGAGGGGTCAGGGCTAGGATGAGGAGGAAGAAAACTGCACCATGAGGAAAGGCGAGAGAGTATGTTGTGTCAGATAGGACCACATACGAGGATAGGCCCATGAAGACATGCGACATTGAGAGTAGGGTTTCCATTGGGTATACCAGTAGTAGTAGTAGTAGTGGTAGGGGCCCAAGAGACAAAGTCTAAACCCCTTGGTCGTTGTGGGATGTTGCAACCTCATAAGAAGATGAGGCACAAAGTAGAAGAACATGAGAAGGAGAGAAACATGGAGGATTCCCTAGTGATGGGGGAGAAGAGTTATCATTAGTATATGGTATTGCATGATTGCAAGTAGGGAAATATCTAGGTCACCTCATAATAAATGTTAGAATAATATGGATGTATTACCCCTTGAACCACCCCCGTTGCACATATATGTGTTTATTGCATGGATGTAGCATATTCCTGAACACCATCGGGTCTGACCTTTTGATACAACACTTATTGGAATACCTACAAAATGGTGGGAAACATATTGTGAATCTCTCCATTAATGGGAAACATTCAAAGCATCTATGCAGGAAATATTTAGACTAGAAGTATATATTCATTGGTACATGTTCTCGTGAATAGAGGTGGATAACCAAACAACGACGTGGGTCACATAGTAGATACTTAAAATCCTCACACGTGCTTCCTAGAGAGAACTTTGTTCCTCTGATTCCTTAGTTTTGTATGGGCCAAGTAAAAGAGCTACATGCATGAAGACCTTCTTTTGATTCACCATATAACTCAAAAAAATGACTATCCACCCATCCTATTTGACTTCACCCCATTGAGAAAAGAGAGTGGTCCCAAAGGAATAAGGAAGTAGTGAGAAGCTAATGAATACCATAGGATATGGAAAGGTCAAACTGTATTCCTCAATGGTGACAATTTACTAGATGGACACATGTGAAGAGGTTCTATAGCCCACCTAGGTTCACTGCGACCAGATAACCAAAGGAGAACAGATGAAAGGGTGTGTAAGAAGCATGTGTGGTTCCCCCAAATAATAAGACTAGCGCATGTACAAATATGTCATTATCATGATTAAAATATGACCAGTCTTATCTATTCATGCTATAAAGAGTGACATAGCCATTGTATGGTTACTTTTGGATAGCTTACTATAGTAGGAAACCAATAGTAATTGTTAAAATCTAACCTGAGGATTACGCACAACTGGAAATACAAGGAGGTGGCCATGCAATAGAAATGGGAAAGGGAGAAAGTAGCTCAAAAAACTATAATGTCAATGAGCAATCCTCTCAATCTGTTACATTTGACAGGATGGATAAGATGGTATAAGAATGAATCTTCCAGTGGGTGTCGAAGGATACGTTACGACACTCCAAGTTATTAATGAATTCAGGCATGCCTCCCAGTTGTATTTCCATACCCTCCTAAATTTTTTTATCTCTCTGAATTAATACTTGTCCACCTAGGAACTAACCTTCCTATTCCTATAAGAAAAGGTTCTCAAATTCACAACTTTAGTAGAGTTTAGTAGACCCAAGAAAAAATATAGTATCCTAAAAATAGAAAACAACACACCGTAATCTCAACGAGAACATTTTATTTAGATTCCTCAAAGATATTATTTAGAAAAATATTTAACCACTAAATATGCCACCCAACATGAATTCTATGGAAGGTAGAGTACACGTCGAGGAATTTATGGGGTTATAAGTTTGGATATCAATTCTCAACTAGTTAGATTTTCTACTCAGTTGATTGCTTGTAAAATCTTTTCTAATTGTATAAAGGAGGAGAGTCCTTTTGAGGTCGTCATCACAGTTGAGAAGTGTCTAGAAAGTGTCTAGATGACTTGGTCCCATTATGTATTGAATGAGTTCTTTGACGACTATTTATATACCCAAGACTCTAAGAAACACTTTCATTATAGTTTGATATTACTGCTCCTTTCCATGGTGCTTTGGAGGACACCTCTAGCTTTTGAACAAACTTTTGGGAGTGGACATCTCTTTGATTCTCCTTGATTCCATCCATTACATGAAAGTATGGATCCAACCACCCAGAAGTCCCATCATGAAACTTTTCAAAGTTCCTACCGACAACTGATTTAGGAAACTACTTCGCAAATGTGCATCCAATGAACCATTATGAAAAGGTATGTTGGATACCTTCTATTTGAATGTACTTTTCATAATGTGTTCATCTATCCCAATGATGAGTAGGAGGCTATGATGGTGCTATTGTTGTTCTATGTCAAAAAAGAGGAAATCCAAAAAGGAATCATTGAATTTCCAACACATATATAACCAATCCTAGATGAATAAATGGAGACTCTTGAAATGCATGCTAAGCACAATAAATACCACAAGTAGACTAAGGTTTCACTATTGTTGGAACAACACACGGTCCCCCCTTGGGGAGCGATCCAAGAATGATACCATGTCCAAGAACCCTTGAGACCCAAGTCCCACACAACAACCAATACAGTCTACCCAAGCTGATGCAAAAAACTGATGGATCGGTCTAAATATTCACACTCCCAACCCTTCAATTCAATAGGGTCCTGACCAGTTGGCACCGAGTGTCACAACTTTGATAAATGTGATCAAAAGATAAATACTTTTGAAATAACAAATAGATATAGAGGCTATTCATAATGTTGACCATATATATCAACAACTCAAGGGCACAACATCATCATTAAAAACTATACCACAACCATTGGCTTCAAGAAGCAGTTCTGGTAATCCAACACGGGTTTTTAGGTTCGACCCGTCAAGAACAATTCTAGTGGACATCACGAATGATGGTATTCCATTGGTTTTGATTCTGAATCCAATAGTACAAGACTGTTTCACCACCCTACTCTTTATGTTGGGTGAGCGACACTAAACAATTATCCACACTCATGGACAATTAGAATTCCATCACCAAGTGGACATTGTCGTGCATAATTAGATGCATGAACATTATAAAAAGGAGGCTTAGGACCACCAGGACTTACAGAATAAGTATGATACAGATATTGGATCCCATTCAACTGCGCAGGCTCAATACAATGATATTATTACAACTTTCACTGATGTTCTTTGGGTAGTGATATGTATCCATGTGCAGATACCGACTACCTCCACACAAGGTTGCAAAATTACCCTCTCTTTGTAGCCCAAGTTGAGGATCAGAGTATATAAGAGATCATCACTTATGCAGTCAAGAAGGACTTGATATTTTACACTCAGCTCAAAAACGTGCAAGTTATTGTTGTCCCATCGATTGCGAAGATGAATGTAACAAACTTGGCCATTCTTCGGGTCAAAACATTCGATGTTGATGTGTCTATTCACATCACCCAGGATATTCAAGGCCACCTCAGTGAGCCCAAGTGCTAGTTCAAGAAGTTCGTCTAAGAACTCCTACAAACAATTCCATTTGTTGCATCAATCATTCCCTGAGGTACTTGGCTCGAGGTCCAACCAAGTAATAGTGGTAGGGGCCTGTTGGCACCCAATTTTTTGGGTAAATATAATGCAAAAACACAAATGAATTTATGTGTGCACATTCTAGTTTTTTGCATTCCCAAACAATCGCACGAAGAATAAAAAGTGGTTTGCATGCTAGATCAATTTTTGATATTTCTGTGCCATTTCGAGTTATGTCGATGCGCTTCAGTCTGAGTTTTTTGATGCGTGCCAAAAATAAATAAGGCATTGCATGCATGCCAGAATCAAGAAAAGAATCTTCAAGAAATCTCCCCGAATTATTACTTCCAACAAAATAAGGTAATGTGGAGCCAAAATAAGCTGAGTTGTAAAGGTAGTTAAGATCGCCCTAATTCCTGAAATACTACATGAAATATATTTAGGTGATAGAAGCATGCGAGACTAGCAGTTGGAGGAACGTGTGGTGAATAATTGAAAGAGACAGGGTGTCAAAGCAGAGAAGGATATAAAAGGAAGCAAGGATGACAAAGAAGTGATTTTTTCATTGACTAGTTCTTGCTACTTGTTGGTTGATAGTCAATTAGCTTTTGTTCCATCGCCTTCAAAGTATTCGTAGTACCCCAAATTCGCTCTTTGCAGTTGTAATTCTTCTTTTGACATTTTGTTTTCTTTTACTTCGATTTATCTCAGGATATGTTGGAAAGACAAGCATTCAAAAGATTGAAAGGACAATCTTATGTCTAGACTCATAATATTGGACAAGTTCATGTTTTGGATGGATATTTTTCCTTTGGCCTACTCTATCACCAATTTTGAGTTGCCCAATAGTTGAAGCTTCTTGACATCATTTTTCTTTGTTGTCTCTAGGAGGGTCCATAAAGAGATGAGTTCAACTTTATTATTGGATCCCCATCCTAGAGTATATTTTATGCTAATATAATGGTTTTGATTGAGGAAAAAAACTACAACTACCCAAATAGAAGGTGGGTATCCTTGGCTGACACTGTCGAAATAACCCCATGACACTGGGTGATCTAGAACAAGGAAGGTGGGGACCCTTTGTTTTGGGGATTTATGGTATTCTTTTGTTTCTTCTTCCTGAGACAATGTTAAGGTTGTGATCACTTATGAAGTCATCCATTTATCCTTAAAAGTTACAGCGTTCCAAGCCCACCATAATTTTGCAACCAAAATTGATGAAAGTACTGCATACAAATTTAATGATCTGTCTTGTATCCAAATCTTGTAACATTCCTCAAGGGAAGGAAAATTCCAGGCTGCGCCTATTTTGAGAATTTATTTTAAATATGAGGCAACTTGACCTGCATAGGGGAATGATATAAAAAAGTGAGAAACATATTCAAAAGTGGTTTTACATAGAATACAGTGGTTTGGGCCATGCCAATTCCTTTTCTCTAGGTTATCCTAGGTCAATAATTTGTCGGTTAAATCCAACCACATCATAAGTTTACACTGCAAAGGTGCCTTGGATTTCCATAGAGTCTTCCACCACCAATGTGGATGGATATTTTTCCTTTCCTCCTGCCAAGATTTGTATCCCAATTTAGCTATGAAGGAACCAACTATTGGGTTACCGTACCAACATAAAGTATCCTCAACTTCTTGTGTTAAGGTGACCAAGTTTTCTCTAAGTCGAGTCAAAAAGGAGTTACATTCATCATGTAGAGCATTTGGGAGCTCTAAGGTGGTCAGGTCTTTCCATCCTAGACAACCTTGAGGATGGGGGAAACCAATACAGATGTCATGAAGAGAAATTAGGTTTTTTGTTCTTAAGGAAAGGATGAGAGACAGAGAAAGTATAAACGAATTTCCTTCTCCGAACCAGGGGTCCTCTCCCACCCTGACATTTTTTCCATCACCTATTTTCAAAACCACCCATTCTCCTACCAGTGGGAAGGCTTCAACCAGAGCCTTCCACACAATGGATCCATTAGAAGGATTGTTTGGAAGCCTAAACCATTCGATGAATGAAAGGTTAGGAAAATATTTAGACCGCATCAATTTCGTCTAGAGTGAGTTCCCCATTGTGAGCCTCCAAAGGTTCCTTCCATCCAAGGCTCTTGCAAACAGACATATATATTTTATGCCCCAACCACCATAGGATTTGGGAGAATCTATAGAGGACCACTTCGCCAAATGTAATCCCCTTGTAGCATTTTTGTCGGGCCATAAAAAATGGCTACTGATCTTTTTTATTCTGTAGAATATTCCTTTGTGAATGGATGATATTGAGTTCCAGTACACTAGAATTCCCTCCAACACTGACTTTAGTAAGACTAGTCTGCTTCTTCGAGAAAAAGTTCTAAAAACCTACGAGTCAATTCTTTCTTCCACCTTTTGGATAATCCAGGCCTAGTCTGACTTCTTGTATTCATCAAGATTTAGGTGGAAGCCTAAGTATTTAACTCCCTCCGCTAGAGGAGTGTAATGGACAGGAAAGAGTCGAAAAAATTAATTTATTTCATCCCCCAAACAGAAACTAGTTAGTAAACAAGACTTTTCTATGTTAGTCTTAATGCCAATTGCCTTACAAGACAAATCTAAAGTTTTTTTTAGGGAAGACACATCCCTCAGAGAGCCATAGATACTGACCTAGTTGTCGTCGATGAAGAGAAGATGAGAGATCTTTTTTTTTTCCCATCGTTTTTAATCCTCTTTTTTAGAGCATATGAGAGATATGTTTTAGCATCTTGCTAAGGGTTTATGCCATGATTAGGAACAAGAAAGAGGAAACTGGACATCCTTGCCAGAGGCCTTGGTTATATATATATGAGGATGATGATGATGATGATGATGATGATGATGATGATGATTAACATCCACTAAGACCGAATTGGTCTATCAGACCTTAAGAGGGTAAGTGATTACTTTTGATTCTTTAGAATTTTGTTTCTGTGCTTGAAAAACATTAGGAGAAGCTTTCCAAAATCACCATACTTTTGTTGAGTTAAGAGGTTAGAAAGGTTGGTAGTGTGACAAATATTTTGAAAATGAGATCTATTGTGGGTATAGGCTGGACAATTTAAGAAAAAATGTTTTTCATCTTCAAACTCCTTAGTGTCAAAAAGGTGAGACCCTCTTTCATCCCATGGCGTTTTAGGAATTGACCAACGCCCAGTTTCACTATGGATCTCGTGAGAATTTGTTCTTATCTTAACAACGCTTATTTTTTTCTTTGCACTTGGAAAAAAAGATAGATAAATTTGATCTTCTAGATTAGGGTTGATTACATCCTTATAATACCTTAATTTTCTTTTTTCCACTAACTCTTTATCACACCACCTCTTCTCCTTAAATTTTGATTTGACATTTTTTTTAATAGTATCTTTATTTTGCAAAATAGTGCCTTCCATGATTCCCTAATAGTTTAGCCAAGATCGAGCATCTTTATGCCATCCTCATTTGATTCGATGGTGGTTATGACTCGATTTTGAAGAAGTTTTAGGAAGCCTCTTGTCTTCCATGTTGTTTAACTTGTTCTTCTACATTAGGTATCTAGTCATAGCCATGCTCTCAATGGGGGAGAGTCTTGTTTCTAAGAGGAGGATGGGATAGGTTATATTTCCTTTAATTTTGAGACTATAGGTTATCAGATTATTTTATATTTTCTCTATCTTACTCCAGGATTCACGAGAGATAATACAACCCCAGATTTCACATCCATAAATAATAACAGGTGTAACAAGAGCCTCAAACAAGATTTTCTTCTTATCCCAACTCCAAAGATTAACTGATTTACAATTGTTTTCAAGCCCATAATAAGCATTACATCCCCAATAATCCTTTTCTCAACATTATAATTCCAATATATTTGTATGAATTCACTTCCTCCAAGTTGTTGTTTTCATATACAAAGGTATCATAAGGGATCTTATTGGATTTAATAATCATGACCTTAGTCTTATCAGTATTAACAGTCATACCCATATTGGAGA
>SNQJ01S0119911.1:0-15189 GCA_010110895.2 Picea sitchensis
GATGATGCCAAATTGATCCTTAGGGGAGGGCACAACTTTCTAGATAGTTTTAGGGATGAAAAGATTCACTTTTGAAAAACCCTAATCTGCAGGTACGACAACAGTGACATTTTTCTCTTGCGAAAGATGCTTCCTTCAGCTTGTCTCTGAAACCATGTTAATGTTTAAGCCATTATTACAGATGTTTTCATTTCATTAGATAACAATATCATAATCCAAGATCACTGAGAAATACACAATCACAAGAGACACAACATTTATCCTGGGAAACCCTCTAGGGGAAGAAAACCCAACAAAACTTCCTTAATATAGATAGCCAATACAATTCCAAGAGATCTCTTATGCTATTACAGAAAGTCCTCTCATAGATATGCACCACTCTCTCTCTCCTTTGCCGGTAACAGATCAGAACTTGTCTCTCAAACTGAGCAAGTGAGTTGTGTCTAAGTGAGGTGCTAGCCTCCTTTATTTATACAAGTCTGGCACGTGTGAAGTGTCTCTTCAATGGCAGGGCTGACTTCTCAAACTGGGTGGGTAAACCCACCTTTATTATATTTCTGGGTCTCTTTAATAACTGTTGTGGCTGACTTCTTATTTTACCTATTACAATTGTATTTTGACCAATCCACAAAAGGGGATTTGGTCCTTTTACAATAAACGACATGATCAATCCACAATGGGGATTGATCCTATGAATAATATATCAATAATAATAAGAATACTCTTTGCATTTACATTATTTCAGCAACAACAACTTCACCACCAAACCCTATCCCTTTAGGTGACGTCAAGCTTCTAAAAGTGACGTTTTTCCTCTCCTGGGAAAAATGTTTGGCATGTGATGGCTAGGCCATGTCATACATGATGTCTTCTAGGACTCCAAAGGTATCTCTCGGTCATCTGGCATGCGGGCCCTTGGAATCCAACATTTGGGCTTCAAGCCCCATGGAATCCCAAACTAGGCTTGTTCTTCCAAATATTTCCACCAGCTAGGTCATGCAAAGAAAAATAAGCATGCCCTCTAAGGATCTCAAGTCATAATATCATGGTGAGTAAATCAAATCAATAAATGAGCCACCTAATAATGTTCATCAAATATTACCCGATAAAACAAGTAAGTGCTCAAAGACATTATGTAACTTGCCAATCTTGGATATGGGAAGGTTGATGAGGTGTCATATTGGGTAGATCATTCCCTAGGTGAAGGAGTGTTTCCCAAGTGATCCCTCTCTAAGCCATGTGAAGTATATCAAGTGGTTATGGATCAAGACTCACTGGGCATGGGGTTCATGACATACAAGGGGTTGTAGTGTCTCATTCATGGGTGCCTTTGTAGAGGGTGTGTGGCACCTTCGTTTGCAATGCACTTTTTCCAAGCCCATCCTCCTACCATTCTTTGTTTCTTTCATGTTTAAAGGATGAGTTGAAGGCCACTTCCCTAGAGTGGTTTCCAAATAACGATAGTGTCACTCACAAATGCCTTGTGGAAATGAGAATGTTGGCTTGTGATGAGACCCCCTTTCTCTCAGTTGTGCAACTGAAATCCACTACCCTGGCTTGGTGGATAGATGATGTTAATTTCATAATGATAGATACCCATGATCATGATAGGTCGGCTCATGATGAGACCTCCTATCCTCAAACTAACCCCCTAAGTATTCACTATCATTTATTCCTGTGGGTCCCCATTTTATTATAGAGAATCATTTCATTGCTTTCTCGAGGGATCCCTGGGTGAAGCATCTAAAATGTCTTTATATGATTTTATATTTTTAGCCAACAACAATTCCTCTGGGCCTTCAGCCCATTCTTCCCATGGAATGAGGGACAACCCCTTATTGGGTAAATACACCCTAAAATCCCAAGAGACAAGGAAATGGGGGTTTTAGGTGATGGAAAGTGGTAAGTATGGCTGGGAACGGTACATTGTCTCTTCAAGATAGTGCCTGGTAGCAAACCCATTCCTAAGGAAGACTACTTACTAGGGAAAAAGGTCAACCACAAAGGTGAAATAGGGCAAAAGACATAATTTCCTAACATATGTCATGAAATATAAAGAATTCTAAGATACAACATACTCAAAGTTCCTCAAATATTGAAATGAAACTCACCATAATATTTGACTTGTACCTCATGGAGCAAGGCCTAGTGCCTCTCGGAAGCCAGCTGGTGTGGTGGATGCAATCCTGAAAATCCTGACCTCTGTGGTGGTGAGAAGGGTCTCCATTTGTGAAAGTGGATATTGTTGGTCATGTAGTCTCTTGGCACTCCATATATGCAACGTGAGGGCCTCGAGACATAATCTCCTTAGTTATCCCAAAAAAATGGGGATAACATGACCTTCTATATATTTCCCCCATTTTGACCAAATCAAATATTTTTCCTCCAACTCCATTTAAATATAATTATTTATTTTATTTAAAGTCACTTTTAGGGTTTTCCATATTTTAACCTAGTGACACCTCCTTGAATCCATTTTTCCTTGTTGACTATAGCCTACAGGAGTCGTCTAGGCTATCTAGTCACCCCTCCATCACGTTCAATTGGAAGAGGAAATTACAGTTCTCCCTTCCCAAGATTGCAAGTCCTCAAGCAATTCCAGTTCAGGGTGATGTAAGATATGCTCCCCTTCTCAGGTAGCATCCTATGGGGGAAATCCTCTCCATACAACCAAATACTCTTGAAGGACACTAATCCTAAGTCTTAGTTCCCTAATGTCAACTTTGGGGCTAGAACCAATTAGCCTTCCTCATCTAGTGGAGGATCTGCTGAGGTGATGACCTGCTATCCCAATGCATTCTTGAGGCATGATACATGGAAGGTATTGTGGATCTTGTTTCCCTCTGGTTTCTCCAACTTGTATGCTACTTCCCCAAATCTCCCGACCACCTTGTAGGTCCCCATGTAAAAGTGAGGCTTAATATTCTTTGCGTCACTCCTCTTCAGCGACAGTATCTGTATGGATGTAATCTAAGAAAGACGATATCTCCAACCTCAAATCTACGTTCTACCCTGTGCTTGTTTGCATGTATTTTCTGTTGATTTTGATCAACCTACAGATTTTCCTTCAGGACTCTTAAGATGTCCTAAATTTCCTGTAACTAGTGATTTGCCTTAAGAGATCTTCTCTCTACAAACTCCAAATCCAATAAGGATAGAGCATATTATCCATATAATTCCCTAAATGGGTCATAGCGATGGACATGTGATGAGTGGTGTTGCAACAATTCTCACCAAGATACAACCATTTTATCCATGCTCGTTGTTTCTCTGACACATAGTTCCTTAGGTACTCCTTGATCCATTTGTTGACTATCTCAGTCTGCCCATCTGTCTGGGGATGATAGCTAGTGCTAGGTGTCAACTCTATCCCAAATAACCTACACAACTCGTACCAAAATGCACTAAGAAACCTGCTATCACAGTCGTTGACTATGTTCCTTGGAAAGCCATGGAGTCTAAACACCTCCTTGAAGAATATATCTGCTACCTGAGATGAGCTATACTCTGAATGAATAGAAAATAAGTGTGCATATTTGGTCAACATGTCTTCTACCACTTAAATATAGTCCCTGTTTTGTACCTTTGGTAATCATGTGGTGAAATCCATGGAGATGATTTCCCATTTATGTTCTGGGATTAGTAAAGGTTGGAGAAGTCCTGCAGGATGTGTGAAATCTGAATTGTTCTGCTTGCAAGTCATGCATTCCCTCACATGACAAAGTACATCCCATTTGAGACGCTTCCATGAGAATATCTCCCTAACCTTCCTGTAGGTTTTCATATAACCTTGGTGCCTTCCCAGTGGTGCATTATGTGCTTCCTTCAAAATCTTATCCTTAAGTGTGGACTCAGGGACAAGATATATATTATCCTTGTAGTAGATTATGTCATCTACTATCATGTACCTTCCATATTGGATACTTCCCTCCAATAGATCACAAGCAAAGTTATTCTTGGAGTAGTCCACAAAGAGAATGGACTTCCAGTCTGCCGAGATATCAGTCATAGAAAAGGTTGTAGGTCTCTTGGATAAGGCATCAACAACTATCTTCTTCTTCCCCTCAACATATTCAATGTCGTAATCAGATGGATGTACCTTGCTCACCTATTTATATTGTCTCTCATTCAACTCCTATTGCTCCAAGAAATGTCTCAAGCTATTGTGGTTAGTCCAAACCATGAAGTGCCCTGTTACCAAATACTATGTGAATTTGGCCAATGCATGCATGGTGGCCATCATTTCCTTATCATATATCGGTTAGAGCCTCTTGTTGGGCCCGATATATGATCAATTTTATGACAGTTATTAGACACTTTTGCCAAATGTACATATGTGTTTTTCATGTTTTGGAGAAGTTTTTTGAAGAATTTTGTGCTAAAACAGTATGATCTACACCAGGTACGTATGATTTGTGTTTAATGTTGATATTGAGTATAATTCATCACATTTTTATGTTTCCAAGGATCTAATTCACATTTTTTAGTGTTATAGGGAAAAAAACGCATCACGTTTCTGCTTCTGGAACTCAGTCGATCACTCCTTCCAGTACTTGATCCGGTACCCGGTCCGACACTTCGTCTAGTACTGCGTCTTGCACAAAAACGGTGGGTGATTTGGCGGTTATGGTATTGGCGGCCAGTGGTGGGCAAATCAGGAACATGGGTTTTTCTCATGATTTCCCCTTCCAGCTACTGAACCCTTAACAACTTAGTTTAAGTTGTTAAGTAGGGTGATTATTGGCTCGCTCTATTTTGGAAGTTAGGGCACCATTAATGTAATTTTCCGATTTTAGAAGTGGTTCGACCCTCCTGTGGTCAACCACTTGGTCTGTAAATATTATAAATACCACCATGGTGGTCAAGTAGAATTTAAACAATAGAAGAACCAGTGTATTGGAGACAAACACGATTTTACTCTATTTTGTCATTTTTCATTGCCAGAATTATATAAAACTATGTTTTTGAGTTTTAATGGTGAAATCCAATTGTTTAGTTCGTTGTGTGCCTTTAAGAAGTGACCACGACTTGTTGGGGGGATCACCAGCAATCTGGTAACTGTTCTTTAAGTTGTTCATGTATTTTATAGTTTACATGCCTCTTTTTTATTTCTTGTACATGCATTGTTATTTTTCCTTTGTTAATTAATTTGTTGTTGTAGTTTAATCATTTTAACTCTCTTTTGTAGGTTAGTATGAAGGCCTTTGTTAGTAGGCGTTGATCTTGTAGTTAGGAACTAATTTGCAAATTCATAGACTAACCCCATGTGCAATTAGATGTTACATTGTGTTTTATTTATGTTTTTAGAATTAAATTTAAAACAGAGTTTGAAATAGGATAGAACCGAGTTTTATTGCATGTCTTCTTTAACAAGGATTTGATGGATGGATAGGATTAGTTTCAGTTTTTAATTATAGATTTCTTATTCCATTTTTATATAGATCTTTCTTAACTAGTTGATAGTTAATGTATTCGTTAGTTTACTTTTTATATGTCATGCTTTAATTTCTGTTTTAAGAATTTTCCTTATTACATTTTGAATTGTTAAGATAAATATAACATAGTTTCATTTCATGTACTTTCCTTCCTAGAATTATATTGCAATTCCAATTCTTAGTTAATGGTTGAATCTACTTATGAATTTTGCTTACATAGCATAGAAGTATAATTAAAATCTCGTTATATTGTTGATGGTCAATACATGAGTAATAATTCTATGAATATGAAGGGTAATTGGCGATTGTTTCTGTAATGGCTAAATTCTCATTGGATTGTTTAATCCATAACTTTCACTTTTCTATTGAGATCAGTGTTGAGCTTATACCGCTTGAATTGTCCTTTTTTGTCAAAGTGCCATCGAGATATTATCAGACACCGAAGACATTCACACAACCACCAACACTATATTTGAGTTTTCATAGGTTAAAATATAGTTTCTTGCTTCCGTAGATCAGAAAATATAGTTTCTTGCTTTCATACATCAGAAGATATAGTTTCTTTCTTTCATAGATTAGAAGATAGTCTTTTGCTTTGATAGGTTAGAGAGGAGTTTGCTTATCATAGATTAAAGATTAATTGTTAGTCCTTCTTGCTTTCAATTAAATAGATTTCCTTTTATGAATTAGAAATAGTTTTGAAGTTTGAATTAAGAATATAGTCCACTTGCCTCTTAGGTTAAATAGTTGTTCAATGAGAAGTCTTAATTATTTTACTTGCAGTAGAAGTTATCTTAGAGTAGTTAGTTGTTTACTTGCTTTAATAGGTTAGCTAGTTATTTTGCTTACTTGTTTACCTGCTTTAATAGAATAGTTGCTTGCTTGTTTATTTACTTGCTTTCATAGGATAGTTGCTCATTGAATTTAGGTAGGCAAGTTAAAGTAGTTTGATTTTGTTATTTGCTTATTGTTATAGTTGCTTTTGCTTATTGTTATGAACTATTTTTCTTCAAGTAGGGTTTTTACTTGTTTTCTTAGAACTATCCATCGATCCTTGGTACAAAAGTACTTAGGTTACATAGTTTAAAGTTGCTTAGTAGGGTTTTCTCATTAGATAGCATTACTTGAATAGCTTAGCCCTTATATAGCCACTTCCTTAGTTAGACTATACTACTACCAAACCTTCTACCTTTGGCATATATTTTTCTACAACTCTAAGTTTACTTACCCCGGGTTGACAATTTAATTGAGGGTTTTTAAGTGTGTTTTTAGTGCATATAGAACACCCATCATTTTTGGCACCATTGCCTGGGAGTGTTCTCAAGGTAAGAAGTAGTTAGGAAATAGATAATTCCAAGACCTTAGAATTAGATTGGTGGTGGGGGAACTTTAACACGAGAGGTAAGAACCTGCACATCTACTATTGCAAGCTCCCCCAAACCCAATGGTAGTTTTTCTTTCTATTTTTGTTTACTTTCATGAATACACCTAGAAACCAAATGGTATACTTTTATTTTGTTTTTTCTTTCTTTCATGAATAGACCTAGAGACCCAAAAGGGAGATACATTAAATCTAAATCAGACCTTTCAACCAAGGTTCCTTCTGATATTTTTGGGGGAAGGAACGTTCCACTTATAAAATCTGCAGACCGATACCGAAAAATAGGAGCTAGCTCAACTCAAAGAGCTAAAATAGTCTCTGAAGGGACTAACACAGGGAGCACTATAGAACAAGAAATTGAAGCACTAATCATATTGGGACAGGAGGCAAGACCACTTGATCCTTCCGCAGAACCAAACAATGCAACCTTTTCTTTTACACCACCACCAGGAGATCCTAATTTTGAAGACATCATAGACCCTGAACAGGTGAATATTTTGATTGGTAGTTCAGCCAATGTAATTATCTCTCAAACTAACACATAAACTTTGGCACCAATAGTTTCAACTGGCTCGAGTAAAGTCCTAGATATCCAATCAATAGGAAGACCTTTCCATCAAAGGGAAACCTTGTTCTCTTCAAAGATAAAACCACCTAGGTACTCTCTTTTTGGAAACCAAACCAATATGGATGATCAGGAGGACCATAACAATGTAAGACACAAGGAGGAAGAAGAAACTGGAAACCAAACTGAAACTACCTTCAAGTTTCCGATTTTAGACACCACTCCAAATGTCAACATGAAGAATATTCCTCTCTCAGCACTGCCTACCTTTTATGGTAAAAATAGTGAAGATCCAGACGCCTTCTTATTTGAATTTGACATCTTGTGTAGGAGATACAACTAAGTGCAAGATGCCCAGAAATTAAAACTCTTTCCTCCCACCCTCAAAGAATTTGCACTAAGATGGTTCATGGGGTTGGGAGAATCCAGTATTAGATCTTGGGAAGCCATGAAAGACATATTTCTTAAAAAGTACCAAGACTACTGCAAGACCAAAGAGTCTCATAATGAAATATTTAAAATCCAACTGTTAGAAGATTAGACTCTCGAAGATTATATGGAAAGATTTGGTTATATCTCCCAGAAGTCAAAATACCATGACCTCCTAGAGGATGCAATTAGGGATCTTTTCCTTAAGGGAATTTCAGAAGAATACCAAGATATGCTTAACCTGATGGGATCAGGTGACATCTCTCATAAACCATTTGCTGAAATATGTGAAATGTGTAAAAATTACTCAAGGAGTAGAGCCAAAACAGGGAAGAATGTTCGGGACCCTTACAATAGAAACTTAAAACCAGTTAGTTCATGTGGTATCACGAGAGCAGAGATAGGGAACCTTTTAGAAAAATTCAAGACAAACATCCTAAGCACAATAGGTTTCTATTTGGATACCCTTAAAATCAAAAAGAAAAAGGAGGAGGAAAATGCAGCAATGAGCATATATTGCCCAAGATGCAAGAGAAAACATTCTTCAAGGGAATGCCCATTAGATAACATTTCAGTTTGTGTCTTCTATACAGAAGACCATGTGACTGAAAAATGTCCATCATTTCCTGGTTTATTATCTATCTATAGGAGTGGATATCCTGGGGAGTCTTCTTATGCACCTAGGAGGCCATGGAAGCCTAGGAACCAACCCACATACCCAGATCTACAATCTCAAGTTCCACCCTATTATCAACAACAACAACAGTGGAACTCACCAGGTTGGAAAAACTAGTCTACTCAATACCAACATCCTTGGCTTCAAAGATGGAGAGGAGGAAATAACCAAGGAAACCCTCAAGCTCCACCTATCCCTATGTCCAACCATCCTTATCCTCAGTTCCCACCAAACACTCTATAGCTTCTACCGGGTTTTGTTCCACCACCTTTACCTCCTATTCCACAACAAAAACTTCTACAATACCAGAATGAAATCTCCCCGATACCAACACTAATACCGACACAACCAGTGCCAAATCCCAAGAATAAGCCCCCTCAACCTCCTCACAATGTTGAGATGCAGGCCTTCCTGACATATGTTATTACTCCTGTTCCATTACAGGAAATTCAACTAAGATTGGGAAAATTTATGGAGAGGCAGAGACCTTCAGTAGTCATCCAGGAAGAAGAAGAAGAATAAACCACCAAACAACCCACGAATGACACTAGGTGGGAATATGTTATTATCCCGAAGAATCAAGAATCCAAGATTCCGCAAAATGAACCTTCACAAATTACGAAGGTCCCTCTGTATCCATACCGATTGGTAATCGAGAAACCTACCACCCGAATGGAATTTGACATCTTGAATGAATTGAAGAATATTTGTGTCAAGATTCCCATGCTTCAAGCCATTAAATACATTGCAATCTATAGTAAGGTAGTCAAATAATTGTGTATTAAGAATCCAGGTAGGAAGAGAAAGGACCCCCCTACAGTACATTTGGTAGGAGGAATTTCCGAATACATATCAAAGCAGCCAAAACTAGCAAAATATGGGAACCCAGGAAACCTCGTAGTGACCATAACCATTAATTAGGTCTCCATTGGAAACACTCTCATAGACCTAGGGGAAACCATAAATGTTATGAGCGCTTGGAATAATTACAGTTACAACCTTTTCTTCGGCCTACCCCAACCATTTTGGAATTAGCAGATAAGACTAGGGTTATACCTGAAGGAATTTTAAATGATATCATGGTTACTTTAGCCTCATGGGAGTACCCAGTAGATTTTCTTGTCATTCACTCAAAGGATCCTGCCAAAGGCCATCTTGCCATTTTGGGAAGACCTTGGCTAGCCACAGCCAATGCATTTATTAGCTGTAGAGAAGGAGAAATGACCATGTCGAATGGTCTCTCCATCCAGAAGCTCACCATTTACCCTCTAGCTCAACCTATTATGGAGAATATATCATGGCTTGAATGTCCATACAAGAATGAGGACTGGGAAGAACTCATATTTCCAAGTGACCATGCATGGGCACTTCAGGAGCACACAACATAAAATGTGCTAAACCAGTTTTTTTCTCCTATCACATGTGTGGATTTTCCACAGTCTTTTCCCCAATTTGAGTACATGTTTGGGGAAGAATTTCAAGAACAATTATACCCATCCATTTTTTCTTCGACATCTTTTTTTTTTCGGTATAGATGAGTCTGCCATGTCTTATACTATGCCCTACGAGATTAGTCTAGGGAAATTTTTACATATAAACTCCGGGCTAAATGTAGACCAACAGAAACAATTAGTAGATATCCTTAAAGAACAATTAGGAGCATTTTCTTGGGAATACACTGACATGAAGGGTATACACCCTGACACATGCATCCATCACATATATACCTAGGGGGAAGTAGCACCTGTTAGGAAACCCCAGAGAAGGATGAACCCAACACTTAAATATATAGTCAAGGAGGAGATCCATAAGTTGTTAAATGTCATATTTATCTATCCCATCTTCGATAGTAAGTGGGTATCCCTGCTTGTAGTGGTTCCAAATAAAGTGACCAGGAAATGGAGAATTTGTGTTGATTTCTGGGAACTCAACAAAGACACTCTGAAAGACTACTTTCCTCTTCCTTTCATTGACCAAGTTCTAGATACCTTGTCTGGAAAGAAGTATTTTTCCTTTTTAGATGGTTACAACGGGTACAATCAGGTTCTTATAGCAGTCGAGGACTAGGATAAGACTACCTTTACTTGTCCTTGGGGAACCTATGCCTATAGGGTCTTACCATTTGGATTATGTAATGCCCCTGCCACATTTCAACAAGTAGTATTAGGGATATTTTCCGATCTTATTCATGATTTTGTGGAGGTCTACATGGATGAATTCACAATCTATGGTAACACTTACCATGAAGCCTTAGACAACTTAGAAAAATTCCTCATCAGATGCTAGGAAATGAACCTATCTCTAAGTCATGAAAAATGAAAAATGTTGTTAACTGAAGGAGTGGTTCTAGGACATCATGTTTCATCTGAAGGGATAAAATTTGATCCTGCAAAGATTAAGGTCATCGTCAAACTTCCACCCCCCAAGACTCAGAAAGAGGTGAGAATATTTCTTGGACATGTTGGATATTACCGGTGGTTTATTGAAAATTTTACAGAGATTGTTGCACCTATGTTTGGATTACTAATAAAAGATGTTGATTTTGTTTGGACTGAGCAGTGTCAAACTGCCTTTGAAAACCTGAAAGCTAATCTGTCTGTGGCACCAGTTCTTAGAGGGCCCAATTGGACTCTCCCATTTCATATTTCCACTAATGCCTCCGACACCGCAATAGGAGGGGTATTAGGGAAGAAAGAGGACCAACAATCCTATGCCATTTATTTTGTGAGCAAGAACTTGTCCCCTGCTGAGTTGAACTACACAGTCACCAAGAAATAATTCTTGGTAGTTGTTCATTCTATTAACAAGTTTCATCATTACATTACAGTTTATGAAGTATTCGTACATACATATCATTCTGCCATTAGATTTCTCATGAAAAAACCCATAACTAATGGTCGAGTGACCAAGTGGCTTTTGTTATTGCAAGAATTTAATATCACTATGCTTGACCGACCTGGTAAGGATAATGTAGTAGATGATTTTATTTCTCGAATAAAAAATGAGGATGATGATATCCCTATAGATGATAGTTTCCCAGATGAGCACCTCTTTGCCCTTTATTTCGTTTCCCAGATGAGCACCTCTTTTCCCTTTCTTTCAATACCCCTTTTTGTAGATATGGAAAACTATCTGGCTACTAGGAAGTTACCATGTCATTTGTCACCTCATGAAAAGTGGAAAATTATTACACAGAGTGCTAATTACTCTTGGGTTGGTCATGATATTTTTCGCACAAGTCCTGATTTGATTATTCGTAGATGTGTCCGAGAGGACGAGGCACCTGAAATACTACGAAGTTGTCATGATGGACCATGTGGTGGCCATTTTTCTGACAAACGTACAACATATAAGGTGTTACATTCAGGTTACTATAGGGCTAGCATTTTCAAAGATGTTGCCAAGTATGTGAGAAGTTGTGATAGTTGCCAAAGGATAGGAAGACCTATGCCAGCTGACAAAATGCCTTTGCGTGCCCAAGTTATGATAGAACCCTTCAAAAAATGGGCCCTTGACTTTGTGGGACCAATTTCACCCATGTCTCGTAGGAAGAACTATATTTTGGTTTGTATGGACTATGTCACCAAATGGGTAGAGGAAAAATCCCTATTCAGGGCTACAGAGAAGTCTAATGTCAAATTTTTCTATGAAGACATATTTACCCACTTTGTTGTCCCTCGTGAAATTGTTACCAACCAAGGCACTCAATTCACTTCCAAGATGATGAAAGAGGTAAAAGAGAAATATGGGATTAAACACTGTAAATCTTCTCCATACCACCCGCAAGCCAATGGTCAGGTAGAATCCACAAACAAGGTTCTAGAAGCCATCTTGACCAAGATTGTTTAGTTACATCACCAGGATTGGGCTGATAGGCTCCCAGAATCTTTGTGGGCATATCGGATCACCTGGAAAAATACCATCGGGCATACCCCTTATGAGCTAGTGTACGGGAAACAAGTACTCCTATAGAATTCCAAGTAAGGACCTTCTGTATTGTCGTAAAATTAGGATTGAACCTGGACGAGGCTCAGAAGAAATGAGCCCTACAATTAAATGAGTTGGATGAAATTAGGCAATATGCCATCCAACAGACGATATTAGTCCAAAACCAGAGGAGAAAATCGCATGATAAGTTTATTAAGAAGAAGAACTTATAACCTGGTGATTGGGATCTGTTGTTTGATTCCCGATTCAAAACCTTCAAAGGAAAACTCACCACCCGGTGGTTGGGCCCTTACGAGGTAGACACTGTATATGACAATGGAGCTGTAAAAATTAAAACAATTGACGATGGACAAGTCTCCTTTGTAGTAAATGGACATCGACTTAAATTTTATCATAAGCCCATTTCCAGAGAGGATTTTCTACAGGTCATGTCAACTGATAAGGCATTGGCCTTAGTAGATGGGGAAGTCTCCCCTTGTTCTTGAAAAGTTTTTTTAAAAACATTTCCTACTGTATATATGTAAATAGTTTTTGAATTTTATTAATATGGCAATTCTAAAGATTTCTATAAGTAGTTATTTCACTAGGACTACACAGTTTCAAGGATATTTCTTCAAAACATTGTTACACTTGAATTTTTTGTCTACTAAAGCATCAAAGGAATATCGTCTTACTATAATTAGCCATATTTTTGCAAAAATTCTCATTTTTTAAAGGCATTCTAAAGCAGTTGCTCTTGAAACCCTTCATCACTGTATAAGGAAGTGATACCATAACTATCAAGCCTAGAGGTCTCTCGTACAATTTTTCCAAGAAACCTGATTAAGTGAGTCAAGTGTCTTTATCAAAGAGTAACAAGGAGGTCTAATTAGCGATTAGTCATGGAAACATCACAATAATTACAAAAGAAGAAAGTGAGTTGAGCCTAGATTATATCATATAAACTCTTGTGTGCTAAACTAATACTGTGTGCTTAAAATTACTGAACATAGTTCTAAACTAATATTGTGTGCTTAAAATTACTGATTATATAATCAAGAAAGTGCTAAACACATGTGTGCTATAAATTACTGAACATATACTTAACAGACCACTCTTTATCAGTTTATCTTTCATTACAAGCTGTACATTGTAGTTTGAAAATACATGTTTTATGATTGCCATAACCTGTTCATTGTAGGTTTGACATTATATGTCATATGCAAGAGGATTGAGTGAGCATGATGGAAAAATCAACAACAAGGGAGCATTCTGCCTCTGCTCATTTACCACTGTGATTGTCAAAAACACTTCAAATTTCCAGGTTATCCATTATAAGAAGTGCAAATGTACTTAACACAGAGGTACCTTATGAAGTATCATATGAGGTGCCATATGAAATGCCGTATGAGGTGTCGAATGAAGTTCCATATGAATTACACACTAGTAACTATCCTAGATTCCAGGCAACTAGAAATCAATTACATTCAATGGAATTGGTTGTAGGAAATTGATTGAATATGATTTATATGTTCATGATCAAATGTCCAAGTCAAAAGACTTGGACATTGATCTAACTGCACATCATTACATTGCCCCCAAAAACGAGCCTTCGAATTCGAAAATTCCCACACATGGCATCTCGTGCGCACATGTGTGCAACTTACTCCACCATAGTCGCATTCAAATTCGGGCTGGGTAACCATTATCTCATTTCTCCCTTGCCATTTTCTTTGCCCTGCGTTGAGAAATCATGCCTAGCCTTTACCATTTCTTCCCCCGTTTGAATTACGCTCGACCTGTGCCCAATTCGTGCCATCTCTTGGCCCGTTTGTGCCTTTTCCTGGTGAATTTCGCCTCTGCCACAATGCCTAGGAGGTATGAACCCTCTTCCTATGTGGATCTTTTTTCCATTCCCAAATTTTAACAATGGAGAGAGGTGTTTTTGCACGTAGGATGGGGGCCATTTTTTTCTAACTTGCAGGGCCATGATGATAGCCTGTCCATGAAATTTTCCCTCGATTTCGATGGGAAGATGACACGAGTGGGGTCTCTTTCCTTTGAATTCTCAAAAGAGTCCATTGTTGCAGCCACAAATCTTCCACGAATGGGAGATAGATGGTTCAAAAACCATCAACTGCCATGCTCAAGTTATAATAGGGTTTTTAATCCTGAATTCAAGAACATTTCAGGAGTAAAAGGATATTCTAGGGACTGGATAAAGGTGGAATTGATCAACCCGCTCATTTTCATCATGAGGTTGATTACATGCGAAGGTAGATACTCCACTTTCAAAGATTTTCATTTCAGATTGCTGGCTCATTTTCTATTCAACAAACCTTTGAACTTCCCCTTCTATTTTCTAAAAAGCTTGGAGAAGATGTCCTCTCAAGTGAGGAAGAATGTGACTAACCCCCACAACAGTCTCTTTCACCATGGTTGTTATCAGACAAATCGGTAGGTGCGGACACTAACTGATCTCCCTAAATCCACCTAGATCTAGAACAAAACACACCAGAACATGACGCTTTCCTTAAGTTTTAAATATTGAATTTATTAACTAAAGAGGGATGGGTGACATACCGTTTAAATGTCACTTCCTCTCGCCATCTCCATCCTAGCTCCGTTCCAACGCTCATACAATGATGATCCTGCAAAAGAACTCAACCAACCAAAGTGATAGAAATAGCATAAACTCAATATAAACCTATGTATGTGATCAAGGAATCATACAATAAAACACAACAAGCTTTATAGGAAAGAATCATATTACTGT
>SNQJ01S0119911.1:15199-32249 GCA_010110895.2 Picea sitchensis
ATCTTGACAAAGGAAAATCTCAAAGCCACTCCAACCAAGCTAATAATTCCAAGCCAACCAAAGATAACTTTCTCCATGAGAACTCCTCTCCTTTTATAAGTTGAAGAGGATAAGGTGATGAGGTTAGGATGATCCCACTAAATCATGAAATCGAGTAAGATCCAAGCCATTCGGATGCCACCTCACCATAGAATTTTCTCCTTCTAGAAGATTCGAGAAAACACTTGTTTTTCCCATGTGTAGTCATTCTCGCACCCCGCCTATAGAGAAACCTGTGAACATCTCGCACCCTAGCTATGGTGCAACCTACGAGAATCAGGCATTCTCGCACCTTGCCTATATAGCAACCTGCGAACTTCCTTTTTTACATGGTTTTTACAAGGGAAAATGCAACTTCTTTTCTCAGGAAAAGTTCTTCTCCCTTCTCTCGTCAGGAACTCAGGCCACTAACCCCTCTGAAGGCAACATATAGGTTTACATCATTAATGGTCATAACGATGACGAAAATAATGTGTAACAATGGCTTGATCAAACTCCTTGTTCTAGCCAAATTACAGAAATAAGGGCAAACTTGGGATGCATTTATCTATCAATTTTCAAACCCTCACTTGACAATTAAGATCAACAAAAATCCACTTAGCCTAAGAACTATCTCTCCATCCAAGCCTTGCTCTCCAAGAACTCCAAACCCCCTTGCACAAACCCTCTCTTTGTCAGAACAATAAAAAAATCTTGTTGATATCCCTACTTCCTCATCGGGTAAAAAGACCAAGAGAAAATACCAAAAGAAGCCTATTGTTAACCCCCCAACGCCTTCAATCTCTCTTGATCCTACACCTAAACATCTCCAAGAAGTAATCCAACAAGACTTTCCCATCGTTCCCACAAATAGGAGGGGAGCCAATTGATTTGGTAAAGGACCCTTTCGAAAGAGTACCCAGAGCACAAGAACAAAACCTTATGCAAAACCCATGCCTGCTTCGGATCCTATCCAAGTGTCCTCTAATCTTGAGAGCCCTCATAAGAGACTTAAGGAAGTTTCTGCAGATGGATTAGAGTTTCTAAGAAAGACAAAATCAGAACCTACCTCTTCTTACCAATCCCCCATCACTCTTACTTCACCCATGCCTACTCTAGATCCTAAGAATGATTGATTGTCCACATCCCTCAAAGGATCTAAGCCTTCCTCCGAGATCATCGATTCTTTGCTAGCCATTGAGAAGCTACAAAAATAAAACCATCAGCTTCTCCAACAGTTGGAAGAAAGGAAGACAATAGACACACAACTTCATCATGATAATGCAATCCTTCAAGCAAAGGTTAACTCCCTTCAACGATTGCTTGATGAGATGAGCAAATCCAACCATAGCCTTAGAGCACAATTGAAGCAACACAAGAGGCACAAGGCAAAGTCTTCACAACAAGAAGGAGAGGCTTCCAAAGATGATCCTCCTTAGCAAGCCTAGTCACGAGGGGTAATTTGTTTTTGTTTGCAGTGGGACCTGCAAAATTGTAAGTGTGGGGGTAATGTTGGGCCCGAGATATGATCAATTTTATGACAGTTATTAGACACTTTTTCCGAATGTACATATGTGTTTTTCATGTTTTGGAGAAGCTTTTTGAAGAATTTTGTGCTAAAACGGTATCATCTACAACAGGTATGTATGATTCGTGTTTAATGTTGATATTGAGTATAATTCATCACATTTTTATGTTTCCAAGGATCTAATTCACGTTTTTTGGTGTTACAGGGAAAAATGCATCATGTTTCTGCTTTCAGCACTCAGTCTGACACTCCTTCCGGTACTTGATCCGATATTTGGTCCGACACTTCATCCATCACTACATCTTGCACAAAAACAGTGGGTGATTTGGTGGTTATGGTATTGGCGGCTAGTGGTGGGTGAATCAGGAACATGGGTTTTGCTCGTGCTTTCCCCTTGCAGCTACTAAATCCTTGACAACTCAATTTAAGTTGTTAAGCAGGGCGATTATTGGCTCGATCTATTTCGGCAGTTAGGGCACCATTAATGTAATTTGCCGATTTTAGAAGTGGTTCGACCCTCCTGTGGTCAACCACTTGGTCTGTAAATATTATAAATACCACCGTGGTGGTCAGGTAGAAGTTAAGCAGTAGAAGAACCAATATATTGGAGACAAACACAATTTTACTTTGTTTTGCCATTTTTCATTGCCAGAATTATATTAAATTGTGTTTTTGAGTTTTAATGGTGAAATCAAATTGTTGAGTTCATGGTGTGCCTTTAAGAAGTGACCACGACTTGTTGGGGGGCCCACCGGCAGTCTGGTAACTGTTCTTTAAGTTGTTCATGTATTTATAGTTTAGACGCCTCTTTTTTATTTCATGTACATGCATTGTTATTTTTCCTTTGTTAATTAATTTGTTATTGTAGTTTAATCATTTTAACTATGTTTTGCAGGTTAGTATGAAGGCTTGTGTTAGTATGTGTTGATCTTGTAGTTAGGAACTAATTTTCAAATTCATAGACTAACCCCATGTGCAATTAGATGTTAGATTGTGTTTTATTTATGCTTTTAGAAATAAATTTAAAACAAAGTTTGAAATAGGATAGAACTGAGTTTTATTGCATGTCTTCTTTAACAAGGATTTGATGGATGGATAGGATTAGTTTCAGTTTTTAATTATAGATTTCTTATTCCATTTCTATATAGATCTTGCTTAACTAGTTGCTAGTTAATGTATTCGTTAGTTTACTTTTTATATGTCATGCTTTAATTTCTGTTTTAAGCATTTTCCTTATTACATTTTGAATTGTTAAGATAGATATAGCATAGTTTCATTTCATGTACTTTCCTTCCTAGAATTAGATTGCAATTCCAATTCTTAGTTAATGGTTGAATCTACTTATGATTTTTTCTTACATAGCATAGAAGTACAATTAAAATGTCGTTATATTGTTGATGGTTAATACATGAGTAATAATTCCATGAATATGCAGGGTAATTGATGATTGTTTTTGTAATGGCTAAATTCTCATTGGATTGTTTAATCCATACCTTTCACTTTGCTATTGAGATCAGAGTTGAGCTTATACCACTTGAATTATCCTTTGTTGTCAAAGTTCCATCGAGATATTATCAGACACCGAAGACATTCACACAACCACCAACACTATATTTGAGTTTTCATAGGTTAAAATATAGTTTCTTGCTTTCGTAGATTAGAAAATATAGTTTCTTGCTTTCATAGATCAGAAGATATAGTTTCTTTCTTTCGTAGATCAGAAGATAGTTTTATTGTTGTTGTAGGGTAGATAGTCTTTTGCTTTGATAGGTTAGAGAGCAGTTTGCTTATCATAGATTAAAGATTAATTGTTAGTCCTTCTTGATTTCAATTTAACAGATTTCCTTTTATCAATTAGAAATAGTTTTGAAGCTTGAAGTAAGAATATAGTTCACTTGCCTCTTAGGTTAGATAATTGTTCAATGAGAAGTCTTAATTATTTTACTTGCAGTAGAAGTTATCTTAGAGTAGTTAGTTGTTTACTTGCTTTAATAGGTTAGCTAGTTGTTTTGCTTACTTGTTTACTTGCTTTAATAGAATAGTTGCTTGCTTGTTTATTTACTTGCTTTCATAGGATAGTTTCTCATTGAATTTAGGTAGGCAAGTTAAAGTAGTTTGCGTTTGTGATTTTCTTATTGTTATAGTTGCTTTTGCTTATTCTTATGAACTAATTTGCTTCAAGTAGGGTTTTTACTTGTTTTCTTAGAACTATCCATCGATCCTTCGTCCAAAAGTACTTAGGTTACATAGTTTATAGTTTCTTAGTAGGGTTTGCTTATTAGATAACATTACTTGAATAGATTATCCCTTAGATAGCCACTTCCTTAGTTAGACTATACTACTACCAAACCTTCTACCTTTGTCATATATTTTTCTACAACTCTAAGTTTACTTACCCCGGGTTGACAATTTAATTAAGGGTTTTTAAGTGTGCTTTTAGTGCATATAGAACACCCATCACCTCTCATGATCTCTTATCTTCCTACTCTCGAAATCTATTGGATGCCAGTTCTGCATCAATATTTCCCCTATCCCTTCATCGGATGTGTCACACTCCATAACAAAAGGCTGCATAAAATTTGGAAGTGCCAACACTGGGAAAGTACTCATGACCCTCTTCATTTTGTTGAACACCACCTATGCATCCTTTGACCATCTGAATGCCCCCTTCTTGGTGAGGTTCATTAATGGTGTTGCCAATTGTAAAAATCCTTTCACAAAGAGTTTGTAATAGCTACATATCCTGAAAAATCCTCATAGATCTATTAGTGTCATGGGGGTGGGCCAGTCTAAGATGGTATGAATCTTCTCCTGATGTACCTTTACTCCCTCAACACCAATAACGTTCCCTAGATAGAGGATCTCTGTCAAACAGAACTCACACTTTTCCACCTTGAAAAAAATAGATTGTTCTTCCATAATGGGGAGAATATCATCCACGTGCTTGAGGTTTTCTTCTCATGTCATGTTGTAGATGAGAAGATCTTTAAAGAACACCAGTAAAAAATTCCTCAACTGTTTTTTGAAGATATGGTTCATGCATGAATAAAAGGTAGCGAGTGCATTGGTTAAATTGAAGGGAATGACCAAGAACTCATAGTGCCCATAGTGAACCATAAATGTTGTTTTATGGATGTCCTCCTCCTTGACCCAGATTTGGTGGTATCCTGATCGTTTATCAAGCTTTGAGAAGTACACTACCCCATGCAACTCGTCAATCAACTCATCAGTTTGTACTATTGGGTATCTATTTTTTATGGTATTCTTGTTTAGTTCCCTATAGTATATGCACATCCTCATAGTACCATATTTATTTTTCACCAGCACAATTGACGAGGTGAAAGGACTAGAACTAGATCGGATGTGCTTCATATCTAGTAGCTCCTTTATGGCCTTTTCTATTTCATCCTTAAATATCTTGGGATGCCTATAGGGAGTGATGATGATGGGATTTGACCCCTCTTCTAGCTCAATGACATGCTCTAACCCTCTGTCAAGTGGTATCCTTGCTGGAAACGGTTCAAACACTCTCTCATTCTTTCCAAGCAATTCTTGGATGTCCACAGGGTAATGTTGGCATTCATGTGATGGCTTCTCCATAGTGATCAAGAATTATACTTCCCAAGCCACATCCCTATGTCTAAAAATGGATTCCATGTGTCGGTTAGACAGGATATCGGGGGCACCTGTCGACATACCTCTTAGGAAAAATCGATTCCCATCCTCATCCTGGAAATCTATCCTCATGTCCTTATAATTAATGTGGATATCTCCCAAAGAGTATATCCACTAAACCCCTAGCACCATATGAGTATCTGCTAAATCCATGATGTAAAATTTATCGGTCAACATGTATTTTCCCAAGGATAATTCCAGTCCCATGATCCCCTGAGTACACATCATGTTGTACCCATATTCTACTACTACATTGAATCCTTCAAAATCCTCTGGAAGGATATTTCTCCTAGTGACAAGTGCAACATCAATAAATTTTTTTGGGTGGCCCCACCATCCACCAATGCAGCAACCCTCTTCCCTTGCACAATACCATTGAAACTTAAAGTATAGTATTTAGGGACCTGTGAAAGTGTATCAATGGTTACTCCCTTGGGGATATCTTGCAATAGTGAATGTTCTATGGTGTATGATGGCTCACCACTATATTTTTCAACACCTTATTCATCCCTGTCATCCTCCTCCTCATCAGAAACTACCTCAATGTAATGGACCTTACCTTTACTTGTACATCTATGACCTAGTTCCCACGGATCTTTGCGACTGAAGCAAAAAAATTTCCTCCTTAGTTCTCTCTGAGTCTCCTCATCCATATTTTCCTTCCTTTTCCATGAATTTTGTGGAAGCCTTGTCTCCTTACCTCCTTGAGGGATGAAGGATTTCATTGGTACCTTGTTTTTGACTGCGTCCTTCATGTCCTAGCATCTCATCATGGATTCATGCAATGTGGTTGGCCTAAAGGCCTTCACCCATCCTCTGAGGGGTTCATCTAGACCCTCCGTGAATAACATCACTAACCTAGGTTGAGAGATACATGTCACCATAAATTCCATCCTTTGAAAATATGCGATGTATGTTCTTGGTGTACCTGTCTATTTCAACTTCGCCAACTCCCTGAAATGTATCTTAGGGTCCTTCTGGTCAAACATGTCCATCAATTTTTGAGTGAAGTCCACATATGAAGTGATGTTCGCATGCCCTAATGTCACCAGCCCATGGTACCTCCATTCGTGAGCTTATCCCTCCAATTGAAGGGTGGCATACTTAATTACTTTGGATTTGGTTATAGGATTAAGTTGGAGATAAGTATCCAACTTATGTACCCCGGCCCTGGCCATGCTCTTTGCAAACCCATCGAAGGGTGGAATGATCAACCTTCCCACCTTACACATGAGATCAAATTTTATGGGCTATGTTCTCCCATGTTCCCCTCCTTCGGACCATATTTATGTTTAAGGTCACATAAATATTTATAGGAAACTTTCTCCCATATATCTTCATGTACCATCTCATACTCCATGTATGAGGTGTTAATATCAAACCCATGATATGGTTTCTCTGGTGCCTCCATAGGCCGCTCTATTAGAAACTGTGGTGATAATGGCCTAGGGATCTTTAGACTCTTGTTTTGGGTCATGGTATGGATATTACTACCTTTTTTATAATCTCCACTTCCTCTATGGATTCTCTCTAACTAGTTCCCATTGGAGTCTCTAGGGTTTCGATTTGATTGAGTTTTGGTAAAGAATTGTGTCAGGAATCGTGTCAATTGTCGTTGTTCACTGACCATGGATTCCAATAGCCGTGAGACTCTATGTCTTCACCATGGTCCCACATGCCTCCTTCTGGCTCCGTTACTATGTGGTTTTTTTTTGTTTCTTTTTCCAGTGACTCTCGAGAGGTTTGCCCCCCACGCCTTTTTCTTCTAGGCATCAACGTAATCACGGGCTAGCATAATCACGGGCTAGCATAATCACCACCTATGATACCAATGTAATGTCCCCAACTAGGTTTGGCGGAGATTATGTTTTTTCCCCCAAATTACAGTTCCTTATTAAGTTAATGTGATGTTAATCTCTTATAAAACCATTTATGCAATGAGGAATATTGTCAAACATATATCAAACATCTATTATAGAAGATTTAGATAATATAACCATAACATATTATTATGGATGGAAACTCCCAAAAATAAGTACAATGATAACTAATGGTCGTAATAACAACTACAAAATATGATTATCACACAAGCTAATGGCTACCAGGAAGCATCGCAATCTACTACAAAAATAACACAAGAAACATGGAATGATGCCAATCGATGAAACCCAAGGCTCTCCAATCCATACATTTCTCTCCTCTAGTGTCATCCACTTTGCAAGTGGTCCTCCACTCCTTATAATGCCTCTACAGAATTGATCTGCTGCAAACCCCCAATTTACAAGGGTCCTCATGTGACACCTACGGGGTGTCTCGCGGGGCCTTGTGTGATGACCCTTACTCAACGCATGGGGATGCCTCCTTCTATGGTTTCACAAAAACCTATGATAGCCAGGGATCCGATGAATGGATCCCTCCTGAAACTCGTCACAGATACTTTGTGCTAACTGTAATCTCTTTGGAACAAAATCAAGCATGAAAAAGAACTCCAAGAGGACTCTAGATGAATCCCTTTCTTGTCTAGCTAGGGAGGATATTGCACCACCGAAACTAAACCTGCAATGGAATGGTTTCCCCCAAAACCCCAATGAAAATTCTATCTACAAGAGAACTCAATAATATATCAAAGAATAATGACAATGGGTAGGGTTTCTTCTCTATTTATCCTTCCTTTGGACCTTCTAGATCTTCCCCCATTTTGACCAAATCAATTTTTTTCCTCCAACTCCATTTAAATATAATTATTTATTTTATTTAATGTCACTTTTAGGATTTGTCAATATTTTAACCTAGTGACACCTCCTTGACTCCCTTTTTCTTTGTTGACTATATCCTATGGGAGTCGTATAGGCTATTAAGTCACCCCTCCATCACGGTCAATTGGAAGAGGACACTACAAATATCAAATAATGCTTTGATTGTGGAGAATGGAGGAAGACAAAGGGAGAGAGGAAATATACCAGGGAGTTATGGGAAGTCTAAGAAGGCCAGATCAAAATCCAAAGGCAAGTTGGAGTGTTGGCATTGTGGGACAAAAGGACACCTGAAGAAATATTATTGGACTTGAAAAGGAAAACATGGAGATGGACAACACGAGAATAATAAAGAAGCAATCAAGAAGCAATTGTATCAAGTGGTGTGTTGCAAGATGCTTTAATATTTTCCTTAGATAATATTATTGATTCTTGGGTGGTAGATGCAGGGGCTTCATTTCTTGCCACACCCCATAGGAAATATTTTCAATACTATGTTCAAGGTCATTTTGGACAACTTTATTTTGGGGATGATAAACCTTGCAAATTTTTTGGAAAGGTGTTATAACCCAAGAGGGGCATATATAGGGCTAAACGTATATGATATGACCCCAAGTGGGGGGCTTATGTGGGGCTAAATGTACATGGAATATATAAATACTTGGGTCATAACAAAAGGGTAAGATACATATAAAATTATAGAATGGAAACCAATGGTTGGTGAAAGACGTGAAGCACGCTCCTGATTTGAGAAGAAATCTGATTTCATTATGGAAATTGAAAAGTGAAGGCTATAAAACTAAATTTACAGGCAATTCATGGAAGGTCACTAAAGAATCACTGATAATAGAAAGATGAGAGAAAGTAGGTACGTTGTATTTATGTATCGGTAATGTTGAATATTCTATTGATTTAGTTTCTACGGGAACAAATATAACATTATGGAATCATAGGCTTGGGAACATGAATGAGAAGGGGATACAAATTCTCCATTCAAGGAATTTTATGCCAGATTTGAAGCAAGTTGATTTGGATTTTTGTGAGCACTGTGTTTATCGAAAATATAAGAGAGTTAAAATTCTCAAAGTTGGGAAGAAAAACAAGAGTGAAAAGTTAGATCTTTTTCGTACAGATGTATGAGGACCAACTCAAGTATCATCTCTTTGTGGATCTTATTATTGCATTTGAAAAAAATATTACATTTTTTATACTTTTAAGAAATGGAAAGATTTGGTTGAGAATGAGATGGGAAATAAGTTGAAGTGTATCAAATGAAATAATGGAGGAAAATATTGCAACAAGGATTTTGATAGTTATTGTTCATGCCATGGGATTCGTAGAGAGAAGACAGTTCTAGGAACACCACAAGAAAATGGTGTGTTAGAAAGGATGAACAAGAAAATCATGGAGCATGAGATTGCATGCAGGATTTCCCTTGTAGTTTTGGGCAGAGGTTGTGAATACTTTTGTTTACTTAATAAATAGAGGTCCTTCAAGTTCCTTGGATGTTGAAATTCTCGAGGAGGCATGGATAAGTAAAAAGGTAAACTACTCATTTTTTAATACTTTTGGTTGTGAATAATTTGTCCATATTGATAGAGAAAATATAACAAATCTTGAGGAAAAATCCAATAAGTGTACTTTTATTGGATATGGAGTTAACGATTTTTGTTATCGCTTATGGGATTATGAAAATCACAAAATAATTAGGAGGAGAGGTGTGTTATTCAATGAGAAGGTCATGTACAAAGATCAGTTGCAGGTAAAGAAACAGGAAAAGGAAAACACAAAATACACAGTGCTTGATGAAATCACAGAAGATGAAATTCAAGAGGTGTCAAAAAATCAAAATGTTCAACGACAACAACAATAGAAGGTACCTCAAACTCCTACAAGTGTTTTTAGAAGATCTAATAGGTTAAGTAGACCCACTGAATGATACTCTCCTTCACTATATTATTTATTGTTGATTGATTCTAGTGAACCATAAAGACATGAAAAAGCAATGTAGGTAGAACCCAAAAAGAAGTGGGAGCAAGGCATGAAAGAGGAAATGGACTCCTTATTATATAACCAAAATTGGGACTTGGTTCAGTTTATTGTAGGGAAAATAACATTGTAGAATAAATGGGTATACATGTTGAAGGAAGAAGATGGATGCAAAAAAAGGTACAAGGCTAGACTTGTTGTAAAGGGGTTTGCATAAAATAAAGGTATAGATTGTGATGAAATATTTTCTCCTATTGTTAAAATGAACTCAATTAGAACCATTTTAAGTATAGTGGTAGTAGAATATTTGCATCTTGAATGGTTATATGTAAAGACAAATTTTCTCCATGGATATTTAGAGGAAGAGATTTGTATGCAGAAACCATAAGGGCATGTCGTCAAAGTGAAGGAGAAATCAGTATGGAGGTTGAAGAAGAGGTTGTATGGCGTAAAGAAGGCTTCAAGGCAGTGGTGTTTGAAATTTGACAAGTTTATGATAGAATAAGGTTATAGTAGATGTCATTCTGACCATGGTTTTTATTTTAAGAGACTAGATAATGCAAGGTATATTATCTTGTTATTATATGTAGATGGCATGCTTGTTTCAGGATCTAACATGCATATAAATGTGCTCAAAATAAAATTATATAATCCATTTACGTTGAAGGATTTGGGTGCTACAAAGAAAATCTTAGGTATGAGAATAACAAGAGATAGGAAAATAAAAAAATTAACATTTTCTTGAGTTGAGTACATAGAGAAGGTGTTGGACAGATTTAAAATGAAGGATGTGTTGGTTTATATTTTAACTGAGTTTATACCTTTAACTTTACTGACCTCGGGTTCATGTCTACTGGGGTTCCAAAAAAGCCTCGAAAAATATCATCCCTCCTGGTAAACCAGAAGTCAACGCAATGCACAGAGTGCACTGCGCAGTCTCACCAGAGATAGTCTTAATGGGTGACTGCAATACTCAAGTGTTTGTAGTTGAGAATTGAGTGGAGATATGAGAAATGTGCGCTGAGAGTCCTATTTAAGTTACTAAAGCAATAAATAGTCATTCACGATTATGCATGGAATATAATCAAATCATTCATTCAACATGCTAATATATACTTGGAAATAGTAAGGAAACACATGCGTTCAATCACATAACACCAGTTTTACCATGGTTCACCCCCTCCTGGGCTATGTCCACAAAGATATGGCTCTTAAGCTCTTCTATTATGGAAGTTCCAAAACTACAGCACTGCGCACTTTACAACTCCTCTCAGTAGGGTCAATATCTATTATGAGTCGGACTAGATCTCACTAGGCTCCTCAGCCTGTAATCTAACCCTCAAGATCTACCCTCCTTACTCCTCTCTAGCTCAATAGATTACAAAATTAGGTCGTATAGAAAAATATTGCAACTAGCTATCGAAACGGGACTCCTCCTCAAGACACTCTATATTCTCCTCCCTCTCCCTTATGAGACTTAAGTATCTATATTTATACATTTCTGGCTCACCAACCATTACATTGTATTGCAAAAACCCTAACCCTAACGTCGTTAGGTCTTCCATGCATGCACATGTGTTTCTCTTCCTTCCAGCTGTTGCTTTCCTTGTGCATTCCTCTCTTCCCAAAATAACCATTCTTTCCGCTTTGGCCTGCTTCCAACAAGACCCCAACACTGACATGTGGCTCATCTTTAGCTACCTAGCCTATCTGTGCTTCGTCGATCTCTCTAGTGATCGCTTGGAAATTCTCCCTGAGTTATGTTTCTTGCGTTTGAGCATGCACGGTCTTCTCCTTGAGTGTGTCCAATGTATGTACTTCAATATCATCATTGATAAACCTTGCACACTCTTCTTGGGTCTGTTCCATATATGTCTTGGCTTCCTCTACCCATGCAATGACCTCTGCTACTCTCTCCTGGAGCGGTTCCATTTGATCCTGACACTCCTTTTTCTGTGTCTGTGCGGTGATGAGTTCTTCCTGCATTCTCTTCGTGTCTTGGACCCCTTTGACGTGCTCCATGATGGAAATTGTCTTCTTCCTCTGCTTGAGGTCTTGAATAGATGCAATTATCCTTTCTCCTTCCTGGTCCCACTACTAGACCTATTGATCTTCTTCCATCTTTTTCCACAGTTGTGATGCTTTCTCGAACAATTTGTCCGCTACGTGGACCCATCATTCTATTTCGTCAATCTTCTATGTTGCCTCCTACTTCCTTTGCTCCATTACCTCCCATGGAGTGGTAGGTGTGAGATGCTCACATATATTCTCGATATCATGTTGGTATTGATCGATTGTTTTCACAATCTGATCAATCTTTTATGTCACTGTGAGTTCGGTCGTCTGCGCGGTCTTTGGAATCTTCTCATAGGCTACGACCACTTTATGCTCAAATCCATTCACGTGTTCCCTCTCCTCTTTGGTCTCAATATTGGCCTAGTCAAATAGCAATTCCATATCATCTCATTGATCCTTTACCTATTGCAGTTTGGTTGTGTCTGTGCGTGCACGAGACTATACCTCATGTGTAACGCTGACCTGCAGTTTATATAGGGCCTTGGTCGGTATCCGTAGCAATACAAACTACAATTGAGTTAAATCATTTAGGGGTATCTACCCCACGATATCGTCCATGTGTAGCATGCTGGGTGTAACGTGAAACATTGCACTCGGTCGTGGTATTGTCTGGACTGTATCCTGCTCGCTTACTTCAGATTCTCCTCATGTCTATGATGCTGACAGGTCTATTTCTATGTTGTTGTTGACTACCTGTGCTTCCCTTATCTTCCTGAGGAGCTATCACATGTCTTCCAGCTCTTCTTCCATTCTGTCCCTTTGGCGCGCACTATTCTCAAAATCCTCGAATGTACAATCCTAGACCATTTGGGCTACCATTTCTACATCATCCTCTATGATTGTGTATTATGGAGGTGTTCTATGCACCTTCACCTTCTTAAGCGCACCCCCCGTCTGGGTGTTTGGCCGCTTAGTCAGGCCTGATTCTTGTGGAGTAGGACTTGGTGTAGTCCCTTGTGCTGCCTCGACCTATTTTTGTTGTACTTGGGGCACTTTTGTATTATTATTCTTCCCTGCCTGGACTCCTATTTTGGATGTGCCCCATTTCTTCTGCTTTTGTTTTGTCTGGCATGTCCTTGGTTTCTTAGGCACTGTGACTTCCTAGGGTTGTGTCAGTTCCTTCCCTACCTTCTCAGCATGTGTATGTTCCTGCCTTTCCTCCTCCTGATCCTCTACCCCTACAGGTATGTCTCGAGTGAGGACTGGAATCCTCCATTCCTCTTCCCAATCCTTGACGAAAATTTCTATGTCCCCCTCCGTGATGAAATAACGCAGTTGTATCCATTTTTTGTTGGGTTCCTTCCACACCTGGATCCACACTGCATGTCTAGTGGCCTTGAAGTTGTTGATGCCCTGTTAATTTTCCATATCCTACAGTGTTATCCTCCAAATGTTGGCGATAGTCTCCTGTAGGTCGTGGAGATATCCTTCGAATATAGTTTCATTCATCTTTCTGTTCTTGGCGTCCAAAGCGACGCCAAGCGATAAGTATCTCGCTCCATGATTGGGTTTGGGTCTCGTAGCAAAGAATACATAGTTTTTTTCCTTCCATCCCATAATGGTTTATCAACATGATCAACCATGAATAATGAAATTATGTCCCCAGCTCCTACGCATCCTTGTAGTCATCTAGAAACAGATTCAAGAGATAAGGGGCCCAATTGATCGTGGTGCCCTCAACACACTATGCTGTAGTTGTGACAACCTCGACCGAGACTTCCTCCTTGCGACATTTTCTGAGCATCTTGTAGGACATAATTTTTTTGGCCATTCTTGTCGCGATGTAACTGATCCATTTGATAATGATTCCATGTGTCCCCCTTATAGTGTTGTATTTATTTTTCATCTTCTCAGTAAGTTCTTTCTCCTTTTTTTTGTCCTCTAGGAACTATGTGGGATCCATGCCCCATGATGATAGCCCTGTGATGTATTCTATGAGCTTTATGTCTATTGAGATGAGTTTGTCTAGCCACAGATATCCACCATGTGTGACCACCATCAACTGCTTGACGTAATTGTTTGCATATTGGCCTTTGCCAAAGTGTGGTAGTTCCAATAGACCTAAAATCCTAGTTTTTTCCAGTCCTGCTGCCCACTGGATTGGTTGATGAATCGATACCCCAAAGGGATCTACACCCGCATTCTGTAGGTATACTTTCTTCACAAAGTCTGGGAACTTGTCTGTGTTTGTTACATCGTGGTTTGAGTACCATAATGTTTCGACATACCCTAACAAATCTGCTTTCACCCGTACCCCTTATGGTATGCCCGGGAAAACAATTGTTTTGGTGGGTTGTCTACGTGGTGACCTAGGTACCTGTTTCTTTTCCTTTCGTGGTGGTGGATGACTCGAGGTTCCAACCTCCATTGGTTGTTCTTTGGGATATTGTTCTAGTCAGCTCATGACATCCTCTACTGCTCCCTCCTGTGGGTGTTCTGACACGATTGTCTGCGACTCTTCTGGCTCGATCGCTTCTTCCTTATTTGCATCCGTCCCATTGACTCTTGGGGATTCTTCAGGGTTTTCTGGTTGCACTCGACTTCCTGTGTCCTCATTCTGTCAGCCTTGCCCCTCTTATGGCTTATCTATGTCCATGCCCGCAGGTGTTGTCTGTCAAGTTTCCTCTACCACGAGTTTTGGGCTTCCCAGTGTTGTATCCGGTGATGGGATTTTGTCCACATTGACGACTTTTGGCAACAATGATTGTTGTTGCTCGCTTCCCTGTGATTGAGTTTGTGCTCTAGTCCTAACTCTGGGTTCTCTGGTAGTCTGGATTGGTTCTTCTTGTTTGGGTGGTGCCATGGTGGGAAAATTAGGTTGTCCACTGAGCTCAGTGGCCTCTGTAACCTCTATAAGCTTTGCAACTTTTACTCTCTGTTGTGTCTACTCTATCGCTCTTTGCCTCTTCCAATTTCACAATAATATTTGTTCTCCCGCATCCTTGCTTTGTGTGGGCATTGTGTGAATCTTGTCAAAGATGCTACCTTTATTATGGATTCAATGAACCTCTGGTTCCTTCATACTTTCCATTACTCTCCCTCCTTGTATCCAGTTGACGCGATTAATGTGGCATCCCATCAAACATTTATGGCATTCAATTCCGCTAGCCTTCATCACTTAGCACTCATTTTTCGATCTTCACCTTTCTCGCTTATTTTCATGTTGAATTGACCATTGGAATTTTCTTCATCGGGCTTGTATTCCTAAGTGTGCGTGCTCCTTCTCTTTTCGGTGCATTGTACCTCTATTGGTACCATTTGATGTCCTTCTTTTTTTTTTTTACTGCGCGGTGACTTTCAAGTTTTGGGTGGTCGACTTTCCTTGTACAACTTCAGTCGACTCCCATTGATCATCCTTCTAATTTATGCGCCTCCTAAGTCCTTCAATTGTACAACTACCCCATATGTGACAGTTTGTACTTTGTACGTTCCTAACCAGTGCATTCTAAGTTTTCCTATATGCTGAATGGATTTGTTGTCATACATCAACACTAAGTCTCCTTCCTTGAAGGTTTTCTTCTTCATATGCCTGTCATGCCATGTTGTGTCCCTTTCTTTCTGAACTTGTTGGTGGAACCCTACTAGGATCCCATCTTCCTCCATGATCATTAGTTGATTCAGCCTATCATGTACTACACTTCGTTCTTTCATATGCGTAATCGATGCTATGCGCAGACTGGGTACCATAAATTCTAATGGAACCACTGCTTCTTTTCCATATATCAATCTAAATGGTGTGTGTCCTGTCCACTTCTTGCATGTGGTCCTGTATGCCCATAATACTGTTGGTATTTTAAGGTCCCAGTCATCCCTCTTAACATTACAGATCTTCGTCAATGCGTTTTCCAAGATTTTGTTAAATGCTTCTACTGTTTCGTTTGCTTATGGATGATACAGTGTGATATTTTGATGGTGGAATTCAAATTCATCAGTCATATCCTCGATGTTACTGTTAATGAATTGAGTGCCTTGGTCGCTCATCAAAATTCTTTGGCAACCAAATTTAGTGATTACTTGTTCAAATAGAAAGTGATGTTGTTTTTTCATTGCAATCTTTGACTAGTGTTGCTTCTTCCCATCTTGTTAGGTATTATGTCATGGTGATAATGTACCTTTCTCCTGTCCTCTTTGCTGGTGGATTAATTGGTCCCACAAAGTCTATTTCCCATTTTTCGAATACCTACAACGTTACCTTTGGTCGTAGTGGAATCGTGTCCCTTCTATTGGGTTTACCAACCATCTGACAAACATCATATCTCTGACAGTACTCTTTCGAGTCTCTGTGAATGGTCGACCACCATAGTCCTGCACACAATACCTTCTGTGTGGTAGATTTTCATGTGTAATGTCCTCCTGTTATTCCCTCAAGGGATTTTGCTAAAACCCTCGGTATTTCATGTTCTAGCGGATATTGTCGCAAGATGCTATCTGCGCCCATTTTGTATAAGTGTCATGTGATCAGCTAATATTCTGCAGCCAATACTACCAGGTTTTTATTTTGTGCGGTGTTATATTCCTGTGGCGCAGTACCTATACTCAAGTACTGGATGATATCTGCAAAGTATTCATGAACGATCTGGATTGAAAATAATTGTGCGTCTGAAAAGTTGTCTTATAAGTTTTTAGGTTCTTCCCCATTCATGACCCTTGATAGGTGGTCAGGTCCTGCATTCAATTTCCCTGTCTTGACTATTACTTCAAAATCAAACTATTGAAACAATAGTAACCATCGACAGATTATCCCCCCCAACACTAGCTTGTTGACTAGGTACTTAAGGGCTGAGTGATCTGTGAACATCTTAAAATGTTTTCCAAGTAAGTAATGTCTGAACTTCTACATTTGATCTGAAAATAGAAGGCTAACATGTTATGCTATGCAAGCACCCCTACTTCATTAAAATAAACTTTACAGGACCTTGCTTCATGTGTTAAAATATGCAAAATAAACTTATGTGTTAAGTTCATGTATCTTCTTGTAAATGATTATGTGTGAGAAAATGTTCTTTTAAAT
>SNQJ01S0119912.1:0-12479 GCA_010110895.2 Picea sitchensis
CTTCCATAAATCTCAAACTGATGGTTGTCATGAAAGGGATGAAGATACGTATTAAATTGTTGCAATTTCTTGTCCATTTGTTCCAGTGAATTAGTGTGATTTTGCATCAGGACACATTCCTCTGCTTCAGTGATGATCTTGAAATTTTCTTTCAACAATTTAAACGAAGAAAATCATAAAGGTAAAGAATTTCCTTCAGCTAATTCAATACTTTCTTCATATTATTATTTGTAACTATGATATGTAGGTTGATTGCTCTCATTATACTGTTGAAAAGGAACATTTTCTGATAGATAACATGCAGATGGTTGTCCTAGGAAGTCAACATCATAATCACCATCATATTCATCATATATATGCAAATCAACAACATCTGCAATGTCATCTAACATAAAAAAATCTTGGGACATCAACATGCTCTTCAACAAGATGATTTGCAAATTCATTTTCTTGACTGTATACAAATGAATACATAAAACAATAAGCCCCATGCTTATCATGAGATGGATCAGAAGATAAATTAGCACCTTCTTTTTCAATAAGTGGAATATAATCCTTTGCAAAATCATCAACATTTAAAAATTCAAGAGGACATATGATATTATTAACCCTCTGCTCAAGTATCAAATCAATAGTTTCTTGTTCATATTCATTGTCATGTTATTTAGCATCCAACTCCTCATTTCGAATTTGTTTACATGCTTGAATATTGTGTTGAATCTCCTGAGAATCATTAAACATTTGTTGTAAGGACTTATATCTTCTTTCCATCAGAAGGAAAGACAAATCTAAATGAAAGGTTGTTGCATAATGGAGCATGGTAGTAGCTTCAGTGGGTTGAATTTCTTTGGGCAATTTGTAATAAATACTGGAAAACCCTCTATTGAATCTAGAAATAGTTTCATTTCTATTCCTTTTCATGGCATAGAACTATGTAAGATGTAGATCAAAATATTTCCTCTTGCCCCAAAATTTCAAAAATACATTCTTCAATTCCTCTCATGAGATAATTGTCTCTGGTTGCAAGTATTTAAACCAGTCTTTGGTATCTCGTTTCAAGGATTGAGAGAAGGCCCTGATACACACATCGTCATGATCAATCTCAAACAAATATATAAAATTTTCAAAATATTGGATGTTTTTTTCAGTTGTGATGGTATAAGGTTCTCCATCAAACACAGGTAGGTACTTATAGTGCTTTCGAGGAAAATTATGAAGGATGTGAGGTACTTTTAAAGATATGTATCTCTGTTGAATCTTGGAGGGTGTTGGATCAAGTACAAGAGATGAGATATCAGCCTTGATTTCATGAGGCTCATCAACTTGGCTATGGTCAACACATGGCTCAGATGGAATATTTTGATCAAAATCAATGATACAATGAGGAGATATATGTACAACTTTAAGAGGAGGATATATAAGTGCAAGATTCTCATGATCATCATTTGAATGCAACAGGTAAAGAAAAATTTGCTTATCTTGTTCAGGAAAGGAAAAAAGGTATTTAATAACAAAAAATATTATGTCTTGGAAAAAAATCAACTGTAGGTACTTGTTTTCTCCCATGATGTCCTTTCATACCTTTTTCAATGGATCTCTTCCTCCAGTGGAGTCTCTGAATCGTATTTGAAGCTTGATTGGAGTCACCAAGTGGAAATGTACATCCTTCTTGTGTATGACCTCTGAGAACAGTTTTTGTAGGTAAGATTGTTCTAAATAAAATCCTCTCTCAGTTTCTTGAAATTCATCTCTAACTGGCCGGAATACGTGTCGCAAAAAAATCTCTCAAACATGAAATCATGAAATCTGAAAAATAGGGCTCAAATATTCCTTTCAATATACCAAAATATGACAATTTTTGAAAATCTGAGAGAGGTTTTTATTATTTGGTTTGTCCTCGACAAAAACCTCTCGGGGATTTTCAAAATTCTTTCTAGTTGGTCAAAAAGTGATCTTGAAGTTGACCACTAAACCAGTCATTTACGCAGTGTGCCCTGTAACCTATGTGCAGTAAAACCCTCTGCGCGATGAAATCCTCTGCGTGACAAAATCCTCTGCAGGGAAAAATCCTCTGCGTGACAAAATCCCCTATCTGACAAAATCCTCTTCACGACAAAATCCTCGACGCAACAAAATCCTCTGCGCAACAAAATCCTCTGCATAGCGCAACAAATGAAAGCAACAAAAGCCTTCGCGCAATGAACTTGCACAACGAGTATTCTTTTGAAGTTTTCAACGATACAAATGAGATGGAGTGTCATGTTTTTTCCTTCTCTAACCTCATGAAAGGTGATGATGAACCATAATACCTTTTACATGATATTCACCCTAAACTATGACTCATATAGGAATGCCTTGATTTTCCCAATATCATGTCATGACTTTGAAAAATTTGGACCAACCTCTAAATCTAGCTATGAAAATCATGGTGCTAACAAAGCACATAAACTTGGTAGAAACCATAAAGGGATTGAAAAAATCTATCCAACATTACAAGGGTGATAATGAGAAGCTTATGAGATCCAAGGAGCAACAAGATGACTTCAATGTCAAATTGATGCAGATCTTGGACACAATAGAAAACAAAATAGATAAGGAGACAGAGTCGAGTAGGTCAAGAGGTCGCAGGTCTCATGATGAGAAAACAAGAGAATCAAGAAGTCTTGGTAGGCATCGACCTCACTTTCCAAAGCATTCTTTTAGGAAAGTGCACAATAGTTTGAGCCCATCTCATGTTAGAAAGCTTCCAAAGCATTCTTTTAAGATTAAGTAATAATAGTTTGAGCCCATCTCATGTTAGAAAGCATAAGAGAAGGACCAAGTGGATGAGCTACATGGATAAATGAATATCAAGCTTCCTCCTACCTTGACAAAGGAGAACAAGAAGGGATGAAGATGCGGAGAATTCATTGTCGGTATGAAAGGAAGCACTAAATGCATAACTATTCTACTAGAAGGACAGTAGAATTTCTATCTATCATCTAAAAGGAAAGGCATCAATGTGGTGGGATCAGTTCGCAATGGCAACACATTGATGAAAAGAAGGTTGCTTGGAAGGATTTCAAGAGATATTTCCAAAAGAAATACTTAAATCAAGTGGTACTATCACAAGAAAATGAAGGTGTTTCTCGAACTCAAGCCAAGGACAATAGACAGAGTACCGGCGAAGATTTAGAGCTAAATATAAGCTGTATTCATCATGATGAGGAAAGTTAAAATCAGAAAATTTGAGTGGGTTTCTTTCATTTATCAGTGACAAGATATAGTATGATGATCTGAAGACATTGGAGGAAACCATAATTCAAGATAAATGTCTTTATGAGCAGCAAAGGGAAAGATCAATTTTCCAAAAGGCTTGGGAAAATAAAATCAAAAGCAAGGACTATGTACAGTGTTCATCAAGTTGTGACAATTGAGGACAAGGCGTAAATGTGCCAAGGATTTACGCCATGCTAGATAACAAGAAGGATGAGTTTCAGTCGTGCATGATCAAGGTGTAAGGTAATATTAATGACCAACCCATTGTTATTTTAATTTACTCATGAGCTATTCATAGTTATCTAGATCCTAAGATGGTGGAAAGATACCAATTTCCAAGAAGCAGGCTTAGAAAATCTTGGTTAGTGCAGTTAGCTACATGCGAAAAATGAAAATTAATGAAATGGTTAAGGCATGTCTAATGGAGATTAATGGACTATGCACAAAGGTTTATTTGAATATCATACCTTTGGGTTTGTATGATTGCCTCATTGGTATGGATTTGTTGGATGAGAACCATGTTGTCCTAAACTGTTAATATAAGGAATTCACTTGTTTGGATGAGGAAGGAAACTTAAGATACATTCAAGGAATTCCAAGGGTTGTAACTATTAGATAAGTTTTTTCCTTGCAATTGAAGAAAAATTAAAGGAAAGGATGTCAATTTTTGCCAGTGCACATGGAAGAGGAACTTAACGATAAAGTGCCAAGTGTTGAAAACTACACAGTACTGAAAGAGTTTGAGGATGTCTTCAAAGATATACCATGATTTCCTTCGAAAAGAGATATTGATTTCTCTATAAATATAATGTCGAGAGAAAAATATGTATCCAAGATTCCTTATAGGATGAGTATGCCAGAATTGAAGGAGTTGTAGATGCAGCTTGAAGAGCTTCTGAAGAAGGGGTATATACGCCCAAGTGTGTCACCTTGGGATTCCCTAGTATTGTTCATGAAGAAGAAGAATGGTATGCTGATATTTTGTATCAACTTTAGGAAATTGAACAAGGTAACAGTAAAGAACAAGTATCATTTTCCAAGGATAGATGACCTCTTTGATAAACTGCAGGGCGCGTAGATATTTTAAAAGATTGATCTCATATATTGATATCACTAAGTGAGAATTAAGTAAGAATACATCAACAAGACTACCTACAGAATGAGGTACAGACATTATGAGTTCAAAGTGGTGCCATTCAGATTTTCAAATGCACCAGTTGTCCTTATGTGCTTGATGAATGGAGTTTTCAGAAGTTATTTAGATAAGATTGTCATTGTATTTTTGGATGATATACTTATTTATTCAAAGTATAAAGAGGAGCATGAGCAACATTTGAATATGGTGTTGCAGGTATTGAGGGAGCATCAATTTTATGAAAATTTAAGCAAGTTCTCATTTTACCAAAGGCATATTCATTATTGGGGTCATATCATTTCCAAGGAAGGAATAGTTATTACAAAAAGGTTTATTGAGTGCTTCTCAAAGATTTTCCATCCAATTACATATTTGCAAAATAAAGGTGCACAATTTTAATGGACTCCAAATTGTGCAAGTAGTTTTCATCACTTGAAGAGTTTGTTAACAAATGCTTCAATTTTGAGAATTGTTGATCTTGATGCAGACTTTATTTTGTGCATGGATGCATGAAAGGAAGGGCTCGATGGATTACGGAGTCAGAATGGTCATGTGGTATGCTATGAATCAAGAAAGTTAAAAGATCATGAAAGGCTCTATGATACTCATGAATTAGAATTGGCATCCATAGTGCATGCCTTGAAGATGTGGAAAAATTATCTTATGGGTAAAATATTTGAGTTGAGGACAGACGATAGTGGTCTGAAGTATCTATTTGTATAGCCAAGTTTATATTCTAGAAAAATAAGGTGGTTATAATTCCTCAGTGATTATGACTTTGACATCAAACATATCATAGGAAAAGAGAATAATGTGGCTAACGCACTCAGCGAGAGGGTGGATGAGAGGCATGCTACAACCATTATCATGTAAAAATATGATTTGTGCGACATAATATTAGAAGTTTCTAAATCATATCAATGTTATGTGGACATAAAGGAGACTTTACAGTAAGGTATGTCGCAGAAGAATTTGGAAGGTTATGAGCTAAGAGAGGATGGGATCCTCATGTATAGGTGCAGAATCTATGTGTCAAATAATCAGGAGTTGAAAAATATGATATTGTCAGAGATGCAAAATGTTCCTTATGCTAGACATCCAGGTTACTAGAATACAATTGTCGTAGTCAAAAATCAATACTATTGGCTAGGTATGAAAAAGGAAGTTGTTGATTTTATTGCTATATGTCTTGAATGTCAGAAGGTCAAGAATGAGCATAGACATTCAGTTGGTTTGCTCAAGATTTTCCCATTCCTTGGTGGAAGTGGGAAGTTGTAACCATGGATTTAATAAATAAGTTTCCTAGGAATACTAAGCAACATGATTCTATTATGGTGGTGGTCGACAAGCTTACTAAAGCTGCCTATTTTATTCCATTGAAGTCAATGCACAAGGCAGTAAAAATTGTTTATATATACATGCAAGAAATTACTAAGTTGCGTGGTGTACCTAAGAAAATTGTGTCTGGAAGAGATTCCAAGTTCACCTCAAACTTTTGGAAAGGGATATTCAAAGAATTTGGGACAAATATGAACTTTATCACAACATATCACCCTGAGTTAGATGGAAAAATAGAGAGGGTAAATCGAGTGATTGAAGATATGCTCAGAATGTGTGTGATGGATAAGCCATAAAAATTGGAAGACTGCCTTCATTTGGTAAATTTTTATTACAAAAATGGGTATCAAGCATCTTTAAATATGATCTCATTTGAAGCACTTTATGGTAGAAAGTGAAAAACCCAAGTGAGTTGGGACGATCTAGCAGACCATGCAGTAGTTGGGCTAGAGCTACTTTAGAAAATGGAGGAGAAAATGGTAAAGATAAGGCTTAAAGGATACCCAATATAGGTAGAAAAGATGCGCAGATAAAGGAAGAACCCACATATAATTTAAAGTGGGTGATCACATGTTTTTAAAAGTGAAGTCCGGGCACAGTTCCCTGAAGTTCGGAAAGTGATCTAAGTTAGCAGCACACTATTGTGGGCCATTTGAAATCCTTTAAAGGATTGGTCTTGTCACATATATGCTTGCATTTCCTTCATCCTTGTGTAGTCATAATGTTTTCCATGTGTCATTGCTTAAAAAGTATGTATTTGATGTTAATCATATTATTGATTGGAATGTGATTCAGGTGGATCTAGAAGGAGATTTTCAAGTGCGACCGATTTGCATATTGGATCAGAAAATCAAACAACTCTGGAATCAAATCATAGAGGTGGTAAATATCCAGTGGACCTATTACACTGTTGAATATGCAAGTTGGGAGTGCGAGGATTCTATGCGGGTAGAGTATCCTCATCTTTTCAAATATTTTTGAAATCTTGTATGTACATGTGTATATGATGCACTGAGGACAATGCATAAATAAGGGGGAGGGGAATGAAATTTCCCTAATCCGGAACCCTTTGTAATTTTAAATATAGGATGGTGAGCCATTGATACAAATTGTAAATGTAAATGTATATATAGGTTGGTGATCCATGGACACCTAGTTTTGGTGTTGCGTGAACCTGGGTAAGTGCGTGTAGAATTGCTATCAAAGGTAGGGTGTGCACATTTCATAGTGTTATGCAAACCTACGTAAGTGCACATGGTTTCACATAAAGAAAAGGGTGTGCATAGTTCATAATGTTGCGTGCACTTAGGTAAGTGTGTGGGAATGAAGATGTGAAGACTTGGTTGTTGGGTATGAGGAATCACTTCAAACTACATAACTATTCTACGCAGGAAGAAAGGAGAATTGATATCTATCAGTTAAAGGGAAAGGCATCAATATGGCCAAGTGCAACACATTGATGAAAAGAAGGTTACTTGGAGGGATTTCAAGAGATATTTCCAAAAGAAATACTTAACCAAGTGGTACTATCACAAGAAAATGGAGTTCTTCGAACTCAATCTTGGAAGTATGACAATAGATGAGTATTAAAGAAGATTCTTAGAGCTGTCGAAATATGTTGCATTCATCAAGGATGAGAAAGTTAAAATTCAGAGGTACTTGAGTGGGTTGCTTTCAGTTATCAATGAAAATATATAGTATGATGACCCTAAGACATTAGAGGAAACCATAATTCGCACTAAACTTCTTTATGAGCAACAAAGGGGAAGACTGATTTTCCAAAAGGATTGGGAAAATAAAATCAAAAGCGAGGACTATGTACAGTTTTCATCAAGTTGTGACAATTGAGGACATGGGCATAAATGTGCCAAGTATTTATGTAGCCCAGGATAACGATTAGGCTGAGTTTTAGTCACGCATGATCAAGGTGTAAGGTAATATTAATGACCAACCCATTGTTATTTTAATTTACTCATGAGCTATTCATAGTTATCTAGATCCTAAGATGGTGGAAAGATACCAATTTCCGAGAAGAAGGCTTAGAAAATCTTGGTTAGTGCAGTTAGCTACAGGAGAAAAAATGAAAATTAATGAAATGGTTAAGGCATGTCTAATGGAGATGAATGGATTGTGCACAAAGGTTTATTTGAATATCATACCTTTGGGTTTGTATGATTGCATCATTGGTATGGATTGGTTGGATGAGCACCATGTTGTCCTAGACTGTTACAATAAGGAATTCACTTGTTTGGATGAGGAAGGAAACTTAAGATACATTCAAGGAATTCCAAGGGTTGTAACTATCAGATAAGTTTTTTCCTTACAATTGAAGAAAAGCTACAGGAAAGGATGTCATTTTTTGCCAGTGAACATGGAAGAGGAACTTAAGGATAAAGTGCCAAGTGTTGAAGACTACACAGTACTGAAAGAGTTTGAGGATGTCTTTAAAGATATACCGAGACTTCCTCCGAAAAGAGATATTGATTTCTCTATAAATATGATGTCAAGAGAAACATATGTATCCAAGATTCCTTATAGGATGAGTATGCCAGAATTGAAGGAGTTGTAGATGCAACTTGAAGAGCTTCTAAAGAAGGGGTACATATGCCTAAGTGTGTCACCTTGGGGTTCCCTAGTATTGTTCATGAAGAAGAAGGATGGTACGCTGATATTTTTTATCGATTTTAGGAAATTGAACAAGGTAATAGTAAAGAACAAGTATCATTTTCCAAGGATAGATGACCTCTTTGATAAGTTGTGGGGTGCGTAGATATTTTCAAAGATTGATCTCATATATTGATATCACTAAGTGAGAATTAAGTAAGAAGACATCAACAAGACTACCTACAGAATGAAGTACATACATTATGAGTTCAAAGAGGTGCCATTCAGATTTTCAAATGCACCAATTGTCTTTATGTGCTTGATGAATGGAGTTTTCAAAAGTTATTTAGATAAGTTTGTCATTGTATTTTCGGATGATATACTTATTTATTCAAAGTATAAAGAGAAGCATGAGAAATATTTGAAGATGGTGTTGTAGGTATTGAGGGAGCATCAACTTTATGAAAATTTGAGCAAGTTTTCATTTTACCAAAGGCATATTCATTATTGGGGTCATATCATTTCCAAGGAAGGAACAGTTTTGGACCCAACGAAGATAAAATCCATTGAGGAATGACCGACACTAAGAAATGTTGAAGAGGTGAGGTCCTTTATGGGACTTGCTGGTTATTACAAAAGGTTTATTGAATGCTTCTCAAAGATTTTCATCCAATAACATGTTTGCAAAAGAAAGGTCCACAATTTGAATGGACTCCAGATTGTGCAAGTATTTTTCAGCACTTGAAGAGTTTGTTAACAAATGCTCCAATTTTGAGAATTGTTGATCTTGATGCAGACTTCATTTTGTGCATGGATGCATGAAAGGAAGGGCTCGAAGGATTCCAAAGTCAGAATGGTCATGTGGTATGCTACGAATCAAGAAATTTAAAAGATCACGAAAGGCTCTATGCTACTCATGACATAGAATTGGCATCCATAGTGCATGCCTTGAAGATGTGGAAGCATTATCTTATGGGTAAAATATTTGAGCTGAGGACAGACCATAGTGGTCTGAAGTATCTATTTGGATAACCAAGTTTAAATTCCAGACAAAGGAGGTGGTTATAATTCCTCAGTGATTATGACTTTGACATCAAACATATTAGAGGAAAAGAGAATAATATGTCTAACGCACTCAGCGAGAGGGTGGATGAGATGCATGCTACAACCATTAGCATGTAAAAATATGATTTGTGCGACATAATATTAGAAGATTCTAAATCATATCAGTGCTATGTGGACATAAAGGAGACTTTACAGTAAGGTATGTTGCAGCAGATTTTGGAAGGTTATGAGCTAAGAGAGGATGGGATCCTCATGTATAGGTGCAGAGTCTATGTGTCGAATAATCAGGAGTTGAAAAATATGATATTGTCAGAGATGAAAAAGGTTCCTTATGCTAGACATCCAGGTTACTAGAATACAATTGTCGCAGTCAAAAATCAATACTATTGGCTAGGTATGAAAAAGGAAGTTGTTGATTTTATTTCTAGATGTCTTTAATGTCAGAAGGTCAAGAATGAGCATAGACATTCAGTTGGTTTTATCAATCTTTTCCCATTCCTTAGTGGAAGTGGGAAGTTGTAACCATGGATTTAATAAATAAGTTTCCTAGGACTATTAAGCAACATGATTCTATTATGGTGGTGGTGGACAAGCTTACTAAAGTTGTCTATTTTATTCCATTGAAGTCAGCGCACAATGCAGTAAAAATTATTGATATATACATGCGAGAAATTACTAAGTTGCATGGTGTACCTAAGACAATTGTGTGTGGCAGAGATTCCAAGTTCACCTCAAACTTTTGGAAAGGGATATTCAAAGAATTTGGGACAAATATGAACTTTAGCACAACATGTCATCCTGAGTTAGATGGACAAACAGAGAGGGTAAATCGAGTGATTGAAGACATGCTCATAATGCATGTGATGGATAAGCCATCAAAATGGGAAGACTGTCTTCATTTGGTAGAGTTTTATTACAACAATGGGTATCAAGAATCTTTAAATATGATCTCATTCGAAGCACTTTTTGGTAAAAAGTGAAAAACGCAAGTGAGTTGGGACAACCCAGCAGATCGTGCAGTAGTTGGGCCAGAGCTACTTTGGAAAATGGAGGAGCAGATGGTAAATATAAGGCTTAAAGGATACCCAATATAGGTAGAAATGATGCACAGATAAAGGAAGAACCCACATAGAATTTAAAGTGGGTGATCACATGTTTTTAAAAGTGAAATCCAAGCACAGTTCTCTGAAGTTCGGAAAGTGATCTAAGTTAGCAGCACACTATTGTGGTCCATTTGAAATCCTTTAAAGGATTGGTCTTATCGCATATGTTAGCGCTCTATAATTTTCCCAAGGTTGTGGAGGCAGTCACAGAGGCAACAAAAAAACCGCTTTGGAGCTTAGGATCTACCCCTCCTAAACTTAGAGAGGGATCTCTCTGTCTGATATAGCTTTGTTCAGATTGGGTATTAGGCCAGCTATGAGGACAAAGGTTTATTTCTAGATTTGAGGTGTTTGGCTGAAGGACTACTTTAGAATCCCATTGGGCTATGGGGTCTGTTAACGATTGAGATCAGGTACATATTTTATTAGGCTTCTTCACAGGGAAAGGTAATGAGAATGTTGGATATTTTTGAGTTAAAGTGATAGAAAGATAGAAACGTGGGAGATAATCAATTAAAACAGAGAAGCAATTAAGAATTTATTTGCTTTAATATCAGAGGAAAAAACATTCAGATCGTTAAAAGCCATGAATAGAGTATCATAGATAAATTCTTCACTTAAAATCCTTTTAAATGATTAGATATAGAAAACAGAACGATCGCAAAGTAGGATAACAATTAACATAGAAGAAAGTACATCACCAACATCCACACGCAGGAATCATGTGTATCGTTCCTTTTATTACTGGTAGATTTGAAAAATATTACAGAGAATAGCTTTCCTAGGTGAAAGAATCAACAAACCTTCAAATTTGACTCATTAAAATATATAAAAAAGACTTTCCCCAAGCTCAGGAGGTCGAACTCAACCACCTCGATCAAAAATGCAACAAATCCCTAAAAATATAGAACTGAGAATTTAGCCGAATCTGCTGAAAATAGGGGTACGCTTAGACATTTGTTTCTCCTTAGTAGTGACACATGTGCACAATATAGAGGAGGTTATTGTATATGAACACGTTCTCGACAAAATCCTCCTTTGGTTTCTCCAAATTTGTCTCCATCACGCCGAAACATCTCCTGCAAAATCAGGACTAAAATAGGAAAAATAGGAAATCTGAAAAATGAGGCTGAAAGATAGCTTAGATTCTCCCAAATGGTGGAACCTGTGCAAAATCTGGAAGAGGTTTTTGTTCTTCATCCCGTTCTGAAAAAAATCTCTCTCCGTTTTTAAAAATTTGTCTCTGTTTTCGCGGAATCGCCTTCGAAAACAGACTGATTAAAAACGTTGCAAAAGCGGTTTTTTTTTGGGAAAAGTGGTATTCCGGACCCCAAGGGTGGTAAGTGGTTTTAGGGGGGTCCGGTGGCTTCTGGAGTTGTCATGTGTCCAGGAGTGGTATCAGGAAACAAATTTTTTGGACCCCTTTTGGTTGAGTGACGTAAAGGGGGGGGTTCGGGGAGTGTGTGAGTGTAGTGGGTGTAGACTTAGGACAATTTAGATTAATTTTTGTTTTTTGTTTTATTTGTTAAATGTTATTTAATATTTGATTTTTTTTTAATTTTTAGTTTTGTTTTATTGCATGTTTATTTAAATTACATTTTGTTTTATTTATTATGTATTTTAGCTTTAGTTTTTATTTTGTTTTGTTTTAATTTAATTAATGTATTATATTATTATTTTATTTCTATGTATGTTTTTTATATTTTGTTTTTATTTATGATTATTATATTTTTATTTTAATTTGTTTTTTAATTAATGTTTTTAGATTATTGTTTTATTTTTTTAATTGGTTTTATATTGTTTTCATTTAATTTTAAATTAATGTTTTTTCTAATAAACTAACCTAATTATTAAGAAACTAACTGAATGTTTTTTATCCTAAGCTTGTTTATTGCAATGTAGGGATGAAAATGGTGAAGGGGTGCAGAAGTAAAGGATGAGGAAATGAAGGGCGCAGCAAGGTGACGAAGGATCGG
>SNQJ01S0119914.1:5566-18298 GCA_010110895.2 Picea sitchensis
AAAATCCCGATACCAATAATGTTACTAACAGGAAGATCTACAAGGAAGATTATAGGGACACTCCTCCACCGAGAAGATTCAGATTTTAGAATCAACAACCGACAGGTAGGCCTTAGGAAGAAGAAGGATTAAGAAGAGAAACTCCTTTAAGAATATCTTCAACTCCCAGGTATCAAACTATCTTTTTTGGTTTATGTTATGCATGTAATAATTTTGGACATAAAGCTATGAATTGCAGAGCTAACAACAGGAACACAAATAACTTTGAAAGTCATACACAAAAGGGTTATCCAAGAAGGCCTAGTGAAACACATAGAAGAAGTTACAACATGTTTGAATCATTGAGCACTGAAGTGGAATGCTACAATTGCAAAAACTTTGGACACATGGCCAAAGATTGCAGAATGACAATTCCTCCTAGAGAACCACAACATAATAACAACAGTCACAGACAAGAACCTCAGAAGAGAACATGGATAAGAAAACATAATCAGTATAACAATGAAGAATGGAAACTCGCTCTACAAGCTAAGTAGAAGAAACGTGGTTGGTATGTCGACAATGGCTATTCAAAACACATGACATGTGATAAAGACAAGTTTCTTACATTAAGAAAGGCAAGAGATGGATTAGTTTCCTTAAGAGATGATGATTCAACTAAAATCATTGGAAAAGGCACAGTTAGAATTGGAAACAAGAATACCAAGGCAAAAAATGTTCTACTAGTAGAAGATATGCAACATAATCTTCTATGTGTGAGTCAAATGTGTGACAAAGGTCATAAAGTTACATTCGATTCACAAAAGTGCGAGATAAGAAAAGAAGGTTTAGGAAAATTGATTGCAACAACTGCAAGAACTTCAAGCAACATATATGTACTAAGTGAAATTGGAAATGAAAAGTGTTGTTTAGGAAAAGAAGATGAAAGTTGGCTATGGAACAGAAGAATGGGTCACATACACTTTGATAACCTTGTCAAAGTCAGCAAAAAGGAAACAGTTAGAGAAATGCCCTAGATTACGAAACCAACCAACACTTTATGCAAGCAATGTCAACAAGGAAAGCAAACAATGAATATGTTTAAATCAAAAGAATATTCAACGACAAGACCACTGGAAATTTTGCATACTGATCTCGTTGGACCTGTTAGCACCGAAAGTCACACTTTGACTGCTAAAGTGTAAGCTCAACACCCATAAGAATGTAAAAGATATTTTTTTGGTTTGAATAGGTGGATCAAAAAAATGAGAAAGAAAGGGAGAGGGCAACAAACTGCAGATCAATAGGCTACACCATTGGGCAATGGAGTCACACAAAAACCCTGAAGTTAGAAGACAATTGAAAAACATATCAGAAAAATGGATCATAAGATGGCATATGGAAGAAAGGATAAGTTAACATAAAGTATATCATCCATTAAACAAATATCCTCTCTGCAAAATAGATTAGAAAGCTATTTGAATAAACACAATGAGTTATAGGCAATTACAACAAATCCTTTGTTGCTCAAGAATCTATAAATAAAATACAACCATTGATCCTCAAAAGCTACAATTCATTCAAGCAAGATAGAAATGAAGATGGATAACTAAGAGAACACAATCTGATATAACAAATCTCTTGAATCTTCAATGTCCAGAATATTTACATGATAAAAATGCCCCCAGGCTTACAAATGAACATACACAGGGAAACTCTTATTCCAACTCTCTCTAGCCTCTCTTGGCTCATGAATCCAACCCTTCTCCAAGATATCTCTCCTTCATTAAATAGAAAATAACATCTCAATATCCTTAGGATGTTGAATCCCATCTCTTTAATTGGATTCTAATCCTTGGAGATAGGTGGCAACAATCAAAGACAAAAATTTAACAAACTGCTAATTTTCAGGAAATTGCTGGAAGTCTTTAATGAATTGTTTCCAACTCACTGCATGAGGTCTTAATGGAGCTAAGACTTAGGTGCAGGTGTCCCTTGACATCTAAATGATCCATGAGAAGTCATTCGAACCCTCCTTGACAACTGACAACCTCCCAACAAGACGAATATCCAATCAACTATGCAAAACAAAGAATTGGCAGCACATTCCATAGCGCACTGGTGTTTTAATTGTTTCTCTCAATTTACAAACTAGGTCAAGCTGAAATTTGGTCAACAAGTCAACATGGATATCATCTTCCTTCGATTTTTTTTTTAGAGAAACCCACTTCGTATTTTTGGTTTTATGATCAAATTTGTAACAATAACCGCTACAAGAAATTCCGTAGCGCCACTGTAAAACARTTCTGCACATTTCGTAGCGCCACTTGTGTGTCTGACTAAGTGATTCCATAACACATTTTCCGTGTCTAATATCTCTCTAACCATAACACGTTTTGCAAAACTGAGAGAGGTTTTTGTTATTTGGTATGTGATGAACAAAAACCTCCAATTTTCAAAAATACCTTCCCATTTGTTCATAATCCAAGTTTTAAGTTAGTCACTCAAAAATTATAGAAGCGCAACATGCTCTCAACAGAAACACAACGTGGTCTTTGAGAGGGTTTTTGGAGGCCTTCCCAGAAKAKTTTTGGGCTATAATAGATATGGTTAGAAAGATTATGATGTCTTCTACACATTGGAATCATCAAGAACTGCAAACGCCTTCTCAAAACCCCTGAAAAACTGACTTGAAGTCAAGTTGTCCAAAAGTACAKGAACCCTCCTATAGCAATTGTATTTTTGGAAATTATCTCAAATCATAATACAATCTTATGTGTTAACATGACAAACTACAACAAAGGGTTTAAAAGGTGAGAAATACTTTATGTTATTAGTTGATGATTATATAAGAATGACTGCAGTTTGCTTTCTCAGGAATAAGTCAGAAGCTTTTGAAAACTTCAAGGTCTACAAGGAATTGGTTGAAAATGAAATGGATTAAAAAATCAAATGTTTGAGATCTGATAATGGAGGAGAGTTCACTTCAAAGGACCACTGCAACAAGCATGGAATAAAAAGACAATTCTCCGTTGCTAGGACACCTCAACAGAATGGAGTTGTTGAAAGAAGAACATGACAGTATAGGAAATGGCTCGATCAATGTTAATGGATTCCAAATTGACAGATATCTTTTGGACACATGCAATGCATACAACGGTTCACATTCAAAATAGAGTAATACTCAGAAACAACACTGACAAAACTCCCTACGAGCTATGTAAAGGAAGACCAACAAATGTGAAGCACTTCAGAGTATTTGGAAGAAAATGCTACATCAAAAGAGAAGATGGCAGAATGAGAAAGTTTGAATCTCGTGTGGTCAAAGGAGTACTTGTTGGTTAATCAAGTACAAGGAAAACATACAAGTGTTACAATTTGAGGTTGAACAAAGTTGTGGAAAGCATCAATGTAACAATTATTGAAACAGGTGGACGAGAATTAAAGGAAGAAGAAAATGAATCAATGGAACAACTTTATGAAGAAGAATCAAAAGATGAAGAATAAGTAGAAAGGGAATATGAAGAGGATCAGACAGAAGTAGAAGAGCAAGTTCAGCCTGAGAAACTAGGGGGTTGGAGCCTCCTTCTAGTTGCAGCTAGAAAACAAAGGAAGTTGGTGCTTCCAATGAATGTAATTCTTCAAGACATATAAGCATTCCGTGGTTTTCTCCCGCTTTGGGTTTCCACGTAAAAACACTGGTGTAATGTGTATGTGTATGATTGCTCATTTGTTCATTTCTTATTTACTCCACAATTATTGGATGATAATGCTACATTGATATAACACTTGCATTTTATGGTGAAAAAGGATTAAATTTCTGTATTACTGATTCACGCCCCCTCTAAGTAATCCAACAATTACTACAAAAATTTCATCAAGAAATATGGTAATATTGTAGCTCCCCTCACTACCTTTCTTAAAAAAAGCTTTCAGTTGGAATGAATTCATAAATCAAGCCTTTCAAGATTTGAAGAATGTTATGTGTACAAACCCAATACTCACTTTGCGAGACTTCATTGAGACATTTGTTTTGGAATGTGATGTCCTCTGGCAAAGGCACCAAAGTGGTACTCATGCAAGAGGGAAGATCATTGGCCTTTACCGACAAACAACTCTGTGAGTGGCACTTGGGAAAATCCACTTTCAAAAAAGAAAATGATTACTATCTTGCATGATGTGGATATCTGGCATTCCTATCTTCTTGAGAAACATTTTCATATTAAAATTGATCATTGTAACCTGAAATACTTCCTATAGCAAAGGATTTCATCCCTCAAGCAATAGAAATGGGTCACCAAAATGTTGGGATATGATTATGAGATAATTTTAAGAAGGGCACGGAGAATGTGGTAGCAGATGCTCTCTCTTGAAAGTATGAAGAGGAAGCGTCCCTCTTTTCACTTTCCTTCATCGTAGTAGATTTGTTGAATGAGGTCCATAGAGAATGGTTCACATATCCCAAGATTGCATGATGTTATGAACATACAAATACATATAAATAGGTATAAATAAATAACAATTAATAATATAAATAACTAATGATTAATAATGAAGAGACATGACATATGAAAGATCATGTCTCTTATGAAAGGGCACTCCTGCATGAGATATATATACAACCCTCATTCCTCATTTGTAATCATCTCATTCATTCGTATACTTTTTATTATTCAATATATAATTTATTATCCTATATGGATTTCTACATTGTGTTCCAAGTATTTTGGATATTTACATAGTGAACTGGGTTGGTTCACCACAATGGTATCATATATATATACAACCCTCATTCCTCATTTGTAATCGTCTCATATCTCATATATATATATATATATCATCCTAAATGGATTACTTTATATTCCAAGTATTTTGGATATTTATATAGCAAACCAGGTTGGTTCACCACATATGGTATATATAAAAAAATATTTGCAATACACTTTTGATTTTTCATCAATGGATTATCATAAATTTTAATCGATTAAACAATTATATCATTGGTGTTATTATGCAATTGGTCCTAGTTTTTCTCTTTTAACCATAGGTACTCTTTCTAGAGAAATATGGAGCAATGAAGCATGGAGGTCTTAATACTTATATGATGCATGTTTATCCAATTCTAGGAGTTTTCTCTAGTAAGTATGTTGATTTATTTGTTTGTATCCATAATGTTATTTGACATACTTAATTTAGTGCAATTGTCTTCTTTGGAACTAATGTTTATTGTATACAATAACATCACAGATCTAGTAACAAAAGGGTATCATGGATGCAAATATTGTGGACCTTCTATAAAGGCTAGGTAGTCCAATTTCCTTTAAAAGATGGTGTATGAATAATAGAGGGTATTCCTCCTAAAAGACCATCCTTATAGAATATATCATCTTCTTTCAATGATAAACCAGAACTCAAAGACTTGAAATAATGACATCCATAGACTAGCTTAGGGAATATGACACAAAGAAGGACAAGAAAATTGTAGAGTTGTTCAATTCAAATGGGGAAGCTATGTTCGTTGATACTAACTTTTTCTCACCTATGTTGAAAAAATGTCCATTGGAATGAAAATAAAATATGTATTTTATGAGCTTTCGTATTGGGAGCATCTTAAGGTTGCCTACTTTCTAGAGCCAATACATATATTTAAAAATGTTTCAGCTTCTTTATGGAGACACATATAATTGGAAAAACGTGACACATTGGGTATTAGGAGAGATATCATTTCTTCAAATCCTAAAAATAGACATTGGCCAATAAAATAAAGTAGAGGAGAGACCAGTCCCTCTTGGTATTTTAAACAAGATGATGTCCCATGGATTTTGAAGAAAGATGATCATTCTCTAGCAAAGGATGTGATTTTGGGTCTGAAGGTGCCTTCTTATACGAGTCAACTCTAGGACATTGCTTCATCATAGAAGAAAATTTGTCAAGGTTGAAATAAATGACCATCTAAACCTTTTAAGGATATTTATGTCTATTACATGATTATTTTTTTGCAGTGTATGTTATAATATGATATGCACTCACAATTCCACGTTGATTAATTTTATGCGTGTTTATTTTGTAGTGTCACTATCCTTTGCTCATGCATGGTTGCGTGAACCATGAATTATCTTAACACCTAACACACCATCTCTAAATCATATGCATATAATTTCTTATATGATTTAATATACAAGATGTTATGAAATTTTTTAATTTTATCAATATTAATAATAATTTTAGAAAAATATTCAAAAGTAACTGTAAAATATACGATTTAATAAAATAAATTGATTTAAAAAATTAATCAAATAATGTAATCATTGATTTAATCATTTAATTAATCAAGTTTGTAATCATGTTTAATCAACATATCCTATTTTCGTGGACAACAAGGAATTCACCTTGAAAGAGAGTTAAACATTATATAGCATTGAATGCTCATTATAAGCTTTTGCAATTACAATCCAAATTAAATAGTTTTATATAGCTAGAATTAAACATTGTATATGATCTTAAGTTTAATTTAAAAATAGAGAAATCATTAATAATGTTAATTATTAACATATTACACAATACCCTTATTATAATCCAACAACATCAATATCAACATCATATGAAAATGCACAATATACATGAATTCTCATATAAAAATCAATGGATATGACAAATATACATCTCAGGTCAAATATACATGTCAAATATAAATGTTAAATATTCTACATCATAGAAATCAATACACTTGTTATTTTCTACAAGGTCTTCTACTAGACCTAGAGGCATCGATACCTCCATTAAATAAGAAATCATCTATAGTTAAATATATATCTCAAATAACATCTATATCACTAGATACAGCCATAGAATATATAGGATTAGTAGCCTATGCAGTATGTGGATTTGTGGATGGTGTAGCAGGTGACGAAGAAAGTGGTGCAGGTGGAGGAGGAGGAGGGGGAGGAGATGGTGGATGAGCTGGAAGAGGAGAAAGAGGAGGTGGAGGATTAGGAGAAGCCAGAAGTGGAGGAGGAGGATGAGGAGGAGGAGGAGAAATAAGAGGTGAGGGATTAGGAGAAACCAGAGGAGGAGGAGGAGCATCTTCAAATATCTCATCATTTGTATATGAATCAAATGAAGAAGATGAATGGGCACATATCATATCTTGTAGATACTCATCCCTCATCCTTTGCCCAAAAATGTGGAAACCTACAATATGACACATCAATAAAATAATATCATGGGGAAGGCTTGCWCACACACACACACATTRTCACACTCTATCCACTCGATATCTAGATAACAATTCTACATTTCTGATTTGAAATATGCTAGCAAAACCTATGATTGTTGGTTGTGGARCCTGATTATCTTCCTGATTTAGAGGTCTTTGTTTCCAGTCATATTTATATCCCTTGAAGACTTTACACCCTGGAAGAATGTACACTCCTCCATGCGGGGGAGGCTACCCCCTGTGGGGTCCGAGGGCAAGCGGGCCCCCACAGGAAAAATTGCCTTGTAAATGTATATTGTAATTTCATAGTAAATCTGGACCGTTCATTATATGGTCGTAGATTTGAAGTTAGAAGTTATGTAAGGGTTTTTTTTCCCTATAAGGCAACCCTCTTTTATGAGGGAAATGTATTGTGACTATGTTTTCATTGGGAATATTGTATTTTGAGTGAGGAGACTGTGAGAGAAAGAAGAGGAAGTTACAGCGGATGTGTTGTAGGTTGTATCCCTTCGTTCGTTGGATAATAATAAAGGAAGGACCTGGTAATTTCTTTGTTGGATGTAGCCCACACTGGGTGAACCGCGTATATCTGTGTCCCTATTTTATTGTGTATCTTCTGTGTTTTATTTCCGCATTTGTCTTATTTCATTGCTCCATGATCCTATTTTTCTAACAAGGATCTGGTCTTTGTGGCATGCAAAGTCCATGCACATAAAAGTCATCCATATCTACATCAATTTGGAGAGGTTCCTTACCGACATACAAACTAATATCTACAAAATAATAGACAATTTAAACACAATTTTATAATCAATTACATGTGCACTAAATAAGACAAAAAAAATGCAACTAGATTAATCAAAATATAAAGATAATATTACTTATCTTTCCTCTTGGCTCATCTTGAGTAAATAGGGTGTTTTCACATCCTCGTTAGTCCATCCTTGCATATGGAAATTGTATCTTATTAAGGATGTGATCCTCCTCACTAGCTAATAGATCGAAAACCTTTGAACTTAGCCTACACGTGTATTTCACCTAACCCTTGTTGGAAAACATCTACCCCAACATGCACATATGCACATAATTCATCGACATATAAAGGTGGCCATGAATGTTGGCCAAGTCACAAAAAACCTCTCAAAAATTAAAGTAAATAGATTTGAAGAAAAGGGAAAGAATTGTATTCCTTCGAACACACTACGACAACGATCCAAAGCAATGCAATTTTTTCATAAAATAATGGTAGACCACTTGAATAATCATGCCTTGTTAAATAAAATATCTACATAGTACATTATAAGGTAACTAATGCACTTTCCATCAAAGGTATAAGGTGCTAATGTCATCATCACAAGAGGCATGCACCTAACCTCCTCTACTATGAAAGAATGTAAACATATCTACCCCCAATGAAGTTGGAACTCATTAAGGTTAGTGATGCCATACTAACATATTTCCACACATATGGTAGTTGAGTCTCTCCTACAATGTCGAGCAACAAATTGGGGAAAAGAGGAAAATCCTCCCCCCTCCTAGACAACCCGGTGAAAAAATAAACTCCTTTGTGGGTTGGTACTGTTGTAGGGAAATTTGACCCTATAGGAGATAAACTCCCTTATTCTCTTCCTAGGCTTAAGACATAATAGATGTGTAAATGAAAGATTTTCCTAGATCTAAGTCATACATGAAAAACACTTGGTGTAACGAAAGGCTTACCCGATGATCGAAGGTTGTCCCTGCAGACTCTCGGTTTTCCGCTTTCACAAAGATCTCGTTTGCTCTTAGAAGCTCAGATTTGCACATAAAGAGATGCAAAAAACCTTTCACAAGATCACACTAATCATGCATAAATCAATGATAGATATACTAATGTATCATAACACATGAAAACATTAATTCTCTACGAGGAGACATAACAATTACATACACATCCAAGTAGAGGAAAACATCTTGTACACCCTCTATTAATGGAACAAACAACTTACAACTTACAATCAAGGAAGATGATGCTGCAGTCCTTTCCCAAGCTCCTTTCCTAAACTCTTGTGATCAAGTTGTCATCATGAGGTTTCTATCTCCATTTTTTCTCTCCCTTTTTCATGAGAGACCCCCCATTATATAGGATATTAGAGATATGATCAAATGGTTAAATTGGATAGGATCTCTATGCCCAAAGTAAAACAATTCTGGAGGTCGAGACACGAAAAATCCGTGATTGATCCCATATCATAGAAACTTTGCTCTAACTATGGGGAAATAGACTCGGTCATGTCCTTCATTCTTTCAAAGGGTGAATGATCACTCCTTGAAAGAGGACAAGGAGAGACCATCTATTTTGTTTGTTGGTTATAAAGGGATAGCAACAAGCGACCATGACAAAAAATGGTGTTTTCTCAGGAAAAAAGGTATAGTTCAAGGGATCAGACTGCTGACTTCTGGATGATGTCCATCATGTATAGAGGTGGCATATAACTGTATAACAGATGCCCCCTAAAGTGTGAGGTAATAAGAGGTGTCTGATGGATGAAATACTTTACGAACAAAATCACAAAGCTTTGAGCGAAGGAACCTGGAAAGAAACCATCATAATTCTGGTATAATAATAACATCCACGAGGTAAGCATACCCATGCTCGGTAAAAAAAACTAAGCATGGACGCCAAAATAGTACATTGCTGATCCATGCCTGACACAAGTAACTATATCATGGCCATGAAAGAATACAGTGTGGATCCATGCCACAAGTGAGCGCATAGCCACAACCAAGTACAAATGTAGATCTATATCACAATGTACAAATTAGTGAGATGACTCAATGCTCGAGCAATATCTGAAGTACTCATGAAAAAATCCATTACATATTGGGAGGGAATGTGATCAAGGAATGAATGGTCCCAACCCAAGGTCTTCGTCCTAAATCCAAAAGGTATGGGCCTACAACATGCAAATAAATGAGTTGATGTTGAAAATGGTAGAAACCATCTGATTACCGGTGATTGATGTAATTGTTAACACAAGGTAATCCACCAATGATGATGATGGATCCCAATATATCTAGTATAATATAGCTAGTGTGAATAAATGAGTTGAAGTCAAACACTCGTAGATTCAATCAACACGAGCCAATGATGTAAACCCATTGCAGAAATGCAAGGGAGCCTGTCACTGATGTCTACAAGTTCCAAGGTACTGACTGGTTTCTAGATTTCAAACCTGGATAATGAGCTGGATTCAACAAGATGAAATCCACTGAAGGAGGGCCTCGCTGTATCCCCCATCAAGTGACACGAAACATAGAAAGGTTTATGGTGTGAAGAATGTAATGGTAGAGCACAAATGATGTAGGGATGGTCGGGAGGAACATGATAAAAAAATACAAATGGCTGACACATGCTAACTTCCCTTGAACAAATCAACATGACAAATAACTTGACTTGGAAGCATTGACTCGAGAAGGACCAAAATACTCACCGTGGGAGACTGGAAGAGTAACCGGTCGATGGACTCCGAGAACTCATGGAGATGGTAATGATTTAGAGACAATGGATAACCCAACTATTTGTACATAGATGCAAAACGTGTGCATTGGTCAAGGGAGATTCAATAGACATCTTCCATTTGTGAAGATGAGTTAGATGGAAAAACCCCCGCTCTTTTTTTCTTCTTTCATGTTTAAGAGAGCGCAAAAGAAAAATAAAAGTATGCTCTATGTTCTCACCCATGGATTTATTATCGAGCCCAGGGAAGAGAATATTGATCGATTTGTTAGTTCATATTTAGAGAGTCTAAACATACAAAGAAGACCCCAAGGGTGTTATTTTTCATAAATTTAGTCCCTCGAGCCTAAAAAAGGATAAAAGAATACAAGGGAGAACTCTTCTAGCTGAGATTGGCTGAAGTATGCCTTTTTCGTAATTAGTCTATCTGGTCTGAAAAAGGGGTAAAATTACACCAAATAAACTTCCTTTCAAATCCATTTTAATGAGTGTGAAAGAAAACAAGCTCACTCGATAATCTTTTCATGTTTAGGGAGTCTGAAAAGAGCTTAATGAAGACTCTGTAGTGGATCTTTATCATGGTTGTTTTCTAAGCACAACATTGTAACATAAATTGAATCGACATTGTAACAAAAATGTTAGTCCATGTCTTTAATAACAAATCTTAATTTGTAGCCCAAGAGATTAAGTAACAATCTTAAAAAAATAAAATTCCCGAAAAAAGAATAAAAAATGAACTTCTCCAATGTGAAAAGGGTTATTTTAAAACCAGGTCACCAAAAATGGAAAATATATGAATTATATGGGATAAATGTGATTTTTACCTCATTTTTTTTCTTACCCTTGGTAAAAAAGTGGAGAAGAGATTCTTTGTGGAGAAATTTGCAGTAGTGATTTCAGGAGTTGGGGCCATAGATCTGTCAACTATTACCTGTCAGGTTAGTAATCATACCTTTTTTATTAAAACCCATGTCTCTGTTTTTGTTTTCACTAGAAATTGTTGCTTTGGTGAGGCCCAGAATTTGTGGGAATGAACTGTCGCGAGGGCCCTTTTACCAGGAGGTGACCAAAAGGACCTGGTTGCTATGTACTCAAATATAGCCAACACCCAACTGCTACCAAATATCATGGCACTCTTTGGCAACGATCAATCGCTCCTTGATTATGGTGAGGGGGTGACCGAGCATTGGTGGTCGCTTTGTAAAAGGTTACCGAACAATGACCAATGACTAGAAAAGGATGTTCGCTCTGTAACGACAATTCAAGCGTGACCGATTTGTCTGTCTAAAAAAAAGCAGGGGCGACCATGATTAATTTTGACAGTATTTGGTATAATTTTTAGTGTGCAAAATTTATCCACGCGTTTTAATAATCTGTGTGATATTTCTTGGCAAGAAATTCATGATGATCGATTGGAAGGAAAGAGATCATGATCTCAATGACAATGCGGCTATGGGGGATCCAGACACATTGGATGCACTTAGATATTGTGGTCTCTTAAATTTATTTATATGCCAAAGTATGAGGGCACAATCGCTGATGCTGGAGCGACTAATTGGCATGTGGGACATCGACAAACAACATTTTATGGTAAGGGATCAAGTGTTGACGATTGATATTGAGGATTCTTATTTCCTCATAGGATTGTCCCACAGAGGGGATACAATGGTGCTAGCATGTGGCAAGGGTGGATCTTCTGAGCATGTGGATTCCTATATATGACAATATTGTCATCCACAGACGAGGAAGAGTAGCAATAAGCTATCAATTTCACAGATGATGGATTTGAACTTGCGTACTATTTTGTATACTATCACACGTGCAACGTGAAGTATGGGTCCACATTTGGCTTTGAAAAGTCCTATAACGTACATTGTCATGTGTTTGAGTCCCACGCCTAATGGTTAAGAACATGTGTTTCCTCTTAAGAGGTTATAGGTTCAAATCCAGAGGGGGGTAGGGTATGTATACCTTCGTAGACTTTACCAGTCAAATCACTGGGCGGAGGGGGGTCCCTTGTCCCACAAACAAGGGGGTC
>SNQJ01S0119916.1:0-27271 GCA_010110895.2 Picea sitchensis
GTGAAAAGGGGCTCTTTAGGGCTCAATTAGGTCTTTGACCAGCCCACCATGAGGATTGAGCTCGGATTTGGTGTCAAATCGACTTGGGAGTCGATCCATTAGTGGTTGGGAGGCCGACCAATTTCAATAAATGCGTCGTTTAGAAGGCGCGCGGGTTTTTCTCCCAATAGTCGCGCATCGTGCGTTGGTGCACGCATTATACGTTGTTGTTACGCGCATAAGCGCGCGAACCCAGGTTCAGTAAAGCGCCCTTCAATTTTTTGGTCATTTTGTATAGTTTTTTACCCTTTTGCAATGCTGTGGAATTAATCCCGTGCCATGAATGACTCCAGTCCTGTTTTGACGATACGGAGTTCTTGTCGCCATGTGCGGATTAAATTTCAGTGATAACACCCACGCATTGGGGGGCCCACACCCATAAAACCCTTATACGGCCCTTCATACAGGCCCTGCCCACAAATTGAAAACCTACTTCTATGCAAGACGATAAGACCACTAACCTGAAGCTCGCTGGTCCTGAATCGGCTGCCTCGTTCTCCCGGAATATCCAAATCTCCTTTGAATACCTCTCGTCCAGTCACTCTGACAACAAGTACAAATGAGGTGGCAATGTGAGCCCTACAGCTATATATAGGCTTTTCCGCCAAACTTCCAAACACCATTCCGGGAGCTCCGGGTGTCCGTTTTTTTATCCGTCTTCAACCACGGGATTAACATCCCGTCATCTACATCTAGACAGTCCCCAGGCCATTTTTTATCCTTATCCCCCAGGGCGCCATTTTTTCATACCCCGTCGAGGTAGGCATGCTCATGTTCAAAATTATCAAATAAATGCTTGTATGTTCAATTCTCTTCAGATATTGTTCACGTTGGGTATTTGGTTTTCATGTGTGCAAGTACTTGGTCATCATACATCCGCGCAACCCCTTCAGGTATATAATCAACACTGGCATGTAATCATTCCCTCTGAATCTCAATTGCATCTCCAGTCACACCCTTTGAAATTTGCCTTTAGGATCCCCATCTCCGGCTCTACAGTATCAACACCTCCATTGAATTTAGGTACTGTTACCCGGTAGCACTCTCCACCACATGAGTTGTCCCATTCATAGCACCCTTTGGCACTTTGACACTCATGCTATTTTTCAACCCTTTTGGGATGGGACTCCCGATAGTCTTACATCATGTCATGAATCAGCCACATACTCCTTCTCCTCATTGTGCTAGCTTTCTCAATGGACTCCCAGGTTATCTCTTCAAGGTTCTATTTTGACTACACCTCCGCAGTATCATTAACCTTCCATTTCATCCACAATCAGTTTTCTCCTCCGTAAATTTCCCTCCATACCATATACCTCATACAGAAACCCACCCATGGGGCCCCCAACCTCCACCAGTTCTCCAAACACATTGCGCCCTCAAAGGCTCAACCATATTACATTGGGGCACCCGTTTCTGTATTTGTACACTCATCCCAAATTATTCTTTATAAATTGTAAAAAGTCTTTGTTTCCAGCGTTTACATATCTTTTTGTCGTCACCTTTGGCGACCTTCTTCCCTTTTTTGGAAAACGCAACCCATGTCGCCCTTGGTTGGGGCACTTCTTATCATCTACTCCTATCAACATCATCCATATACTCTGAGTATCCCACAGGCCACTTACCTCTTCTCTCTGAGTTTGTCCACTTTGTCCTGCCTCTAGAACAACTTATCCCACATCTTGTTGTCCCCCTGACACTCGACCTAGTTGAATGGTTGCGGCCATTTATACTTCGCATATACCCCCAACCAAGGGTAGTCTTGAGTCTTCATACATCTTGATTTCGTCCATGTACCTCCTCCAGTTCCTAACCTCACCTAGTAGATTTCATGAAGCCCTTTGCTTGGAGTCGCGTCCCCCTTTTGTTGACATCAACACAGTTTCCAGAAGAATGACAGTATCTTGACTCTCATTACCTTTCCAATGAGAGGTCTCAGACGACATAGAGAGAACCACAATTGCTCCCTGCTATCCTTGACCCCCGTAACATTCGAATTCAACACTTTCTCATGTTACAGTGGGTTTTACGACTATTATAGTTATTTCTTATATTTGTTGAAGACCTCTGAACTTGGTTGGTCTATCAATGCCTACAAAATCCATGATACTGCTTACAGGTGTCATTGCCTATTGTTCAGAGTATGTTCCTCCTCATAATTGTCTTCTGCCTTTGTCACGACTGCCCCTGAGGGTGCTGCAGCTGTCTACATCAACACACTGTTTCAGTTACTATACAACACCATTCATTTTTGAGTTACATGACATGAGCATGGGGCATGCCCGCCTCGTTTTTACACAATTTATTTTTACACACCGTATGGAAGGTTGGGTCCTACAGGTTCCCTTCTCCATCCAACGGGTCACTCTTGATACTCTCACTATCGCCCTCTCTTATAACGACATTCTCAGCAAAATAAACATTGATGAATTTCGGCTATACGTATGCTCCTAACCTCATCCATCAGGGGGCATCTGCTATCACTGAAATTTTGTCCGCAAATGGTTACAGGAATCCAGCATCATCAAACAGTTTTGAGGTCACCCATGGACCGAAATTACCACAAAATCATTTCAAAAACATCCAAAACTATACAACCAGTGATAAAATTAAAGTGTGTTATGACTATACAGAGCGCGCGTGCACATGCGCTATCTAGAAACGCAGGAAATATGCACATGTGCACGATGTGCGATTGTGGTCGCTAAAAGCCGCACACATCTGAGAACGATGCATTTATGAGATTGGTCAACCTCCCACCCACTTCTGGTTCAGCTTTCAAGTTGATTTGACACGCAAATCTCAGCTGAATCCGACTGGGTGGCTGGTCAAAGACCTAAAAATTCCCTAAATAGCCTCTTTTCACACTACAAGCTCATTGCACAATACCTCAAAGTGGTGCTATAAAACAAAGCCATGGGTGCACTTCATTTTCAAGGAATTCATTACCAAAGTTATGTTGTTGCTATTCTCTTGAGGAATCATATTTTCTCATCAAGACTATACTAGCACCATTACATTGGGCAATCCATCTCACCTATTGAGTGGATTAGCTTGGGATTCTTTCACCATTTCATTCAAAGTTGTAAGAAGATCTTAGTTGCGGGGGTCCAAGAGCCCTCCCTTGGAGGAAGAAGGGAACCATAGTGCTCTTTATTCTTGGTGTTTTCTTTCACTAATATAATCCTTGCCATTGGTGACATGAGTCTTATTGGTTTTTTGTTCTTATGTCCTTATGCTCAATAGTTTAGTTGTTCTTTTATTTTCTTAGTTTAATTCTTAGTTTGTTCTTTTATGTTTCTTTCTTTAACCCTTTCTTTTACAACTGTCTTGCTTAGCTAACCCAACTAATCTTATAAGCACCTCTGTTTTGCTCATTTAGGTGACAAAAGAGGTGCAACAACAACCATCATAAATAAATTCATATCATAATGTAAACACAAAGAACAACAAACCATAACAACAAATTTGTTAACAGAGTTCGGCAAGATTGCCTACGTCTCTGGGCCTTTGTCTCAGTAGGTGAGGCTTTCTTATTTCTCTTCAATGCTTCAAAAGTACATTAGAAAAGTGTCAAAATGATTACAAACTGGTTTGGTTGTGTTCTTCTCGACCTCAAGAATTCAACACAACTGACGGCAATGAAAAAGGTTGAGCGTAGCTCCCGAAATCGGCCCGCAAAATTTCCCTCCTTAATGGCTTCCCTGCATAAAAATGGCTTTGGCTTTCAAAATATTCAACATTTCTCCTGTTCTAAACTTTTCTAATGTTGTTAAGAACCCCTGGTTTATATAGATTTTGAGTTGGTATTCTCCTCCCAACTTCCTCTCAAGATCTGTCCTGAAATCGGGCTCTAGATCCCCCAATAATGGGCAAAATCCATTAAAAACGACATTAAAAATCATAAAAATCTTTAATATATAGTTAAAAACCAAAAATTGGGAAAAATATGGCGCAACCCCCTTTCTTCGGGCTCCTGGGAATATGAGGCATGCCATATGGCCAAGGGTTGGGCGCTGGCGCCTTGCCCTTCGTTCAAGCCCCTCGTTCTGTTTGCATGCAAGGCCATGTGGCTTGTGTCTTAACCTTTGCATGCCCTCCTGCTAGCTTGGATCCTGGTTCGTAGCCCTCGGTCATGTGGTTTTCCAAGTGCTATGCGTTGCCCCCTTCGATCAGGCCTTAGCCCACAAAACCACTCCACCATTACTTTAAAACAAAATTTGGCCATGTATAAAAACAAGAACTATACGTGCCCTAGTGGCCAGCCCATTAGGTGTAGTTCGTAGCTCATGTCGGAGGTCAGGTGTTCGAGCCCGACGGAGTTGCAACACAGATTTTTGCCTAGCCAACATTGGAAAAATCTGGGGTGCCACATGGCGCCCTTTCATTGGGCCACGTGTCACCCCATGATTTGTCTGTACCATACAGTCAACATCCAATCAATGCATAGTCATCATGCACAATCAACTGCCACGTCATCGCCATACAACCATGTCACCTATCCAGTCAGATGCCATGTCAGCATCCATACTGCCCAATCACCTTGCCACATGAACATCCATACAACCCAATAGCCATGCCACATTAGCTTCCATACAACTCAGTCACCCTGCCACGTCAGCATCTGTATAGCTTAGTCACCATGCCACGTCAGCATACGTACAACCACATGTCATCCATACTGCCACGTGTCAGCCTGTCATTGGGCCACGTCATGTACATATTTCCATGTGTCATTCGTACGTTGCCACGTGTCAATTTCGTATTGGTCCAACTCAGCCTGAAAACACCAAAACTAAGTGACACGTGTCACCTCTTTATGTTTCCATGTGTCCTACTGATGTCAGTAGTACGACCTGTTTATTTTGACCAGTTTGACTTTTTCCTTGTTTGGGAAATCGGTCAGAACGCGATAACTTTCGCATACGACATCCATTTGTGAAAAAAATTATATGGTCAGAATTAGCGCGACGAGTCGGACGCAATGGAGTTGGTTTCGTCTAATTATGAGAAATTTTATTTTTAGGCCTTCCTGGATCCATTTTGGATCACTTCTCGACAAGGTCATTTGTAATACCTCTTGGAAAGATATTTTGGACAAACTAGAAACAAAGTTGACCAACTTGACTCATATATTCCTGACTCTTCTTGGAAGAATTATTCTCATCAAAACAGTCCTTAGCGCCATGCCCTTGTACTTATTCTCAGTGTTAGCAGCTCTGAAAGGAATCCTGAAAAAGATCAGGACTCTACAGAGATCCTTTCTCTTGAGAGGGGCCACAAAAGAGAAAAAATGGGCCCTAGTAGCTTGTGAAAAACTATGTAAACCAAAGTCCCATGGAGGGGTTGGAATGAGGGACTTGTTGCATGCAGGTCGATCTCTAGCAGCCAAATTATGGTGGAGATGGATTACTAACCCAGAGGCTTTATGGGCCAAAGTGTGGAAAAAAAAATGCTCCTGAGCTAGACCCTCAGGACCTCATTCGCATGGATGGAAACCGTCCTGGATCTCTCATCTGGAATTCTTCATAGCATAATAGAGAGCTTGTTCACCAAGATGGTTTCTGGGAAGTTCATAATGGAAATACCACCCTCTTCTGGGACGATGCCTGGGAGAAACTCCCAATCCTAGCAAAGCAGGAAGGAATGGAATGGGATAGAACCTCCATGGTGGAAAAAGGTTGGACCTAGGTCCATTAGTATTAGGAGAGTGTAGGCTCTCCAATGGTTGAATTAACTAGAATTTGGAAATATCTGACCGACTGGCTTGCCCATTTGGACCCAAAGACCTTAAATCACATTAAAGTCGAGCTCTCCCTTAGACAGATAAAAATAAGAAGTGGTATGGATATTATCCGACGGGGAAATAGAGGCGAGGGGACATACAAAGTAAAAGATGAATATTTACAAGCAACGTATTTGTCAGAAGAGGACAGGAGACAAGATTGGCAATGCATCTGGAAACCTGGGATTTGTCTCAAAATAACAACCTTCATGTGGTTGATTCTCTCTATAAAAGTGTATGAAGGCCCCTCCATCTACATGCTCTACAAAACAGAGGAGGAAACCCTCTCCCATCTATTTTTCTCCTGTGGTGAAGTGAGAAGGATTTGGGATAACAGGGCAATAATGTTTCAGAGAGACGAGATGGACAGAGTCGACCCAACAAACCTAATTACTCATTGGTTAGTCAAGCCATTCCAAAATCCCATACTGAATAAAGCCTAGGATATTTTTCCAGGGCTCTCAATGTGGAACCTATGGAAAAAAAGAAATAGAATAATTTTTAACTAAAATTCCATACCTATTCAGGGAGTGTGGAACAAAATTAAAGAGAACGTGAAAGAATCCATTGTTGCAATTTTCTGGTGAGTAGAAAACCAAATTTTACTTGTGTGGGAAGAAGACATCGTCAGGCACTAGAATTTCGACCTGGCCTTCCAGCAAGCTCCCAAAACTCCTCCCCGAAAAACAGAAGCAACGTACCAAGCTTGTAAACCACCGAAAAAAGGAACAACCAAATTGAATTTTGACGGAGCCTCCAAGAACAACCCCAGGAAATTTGGTGCGAGGGGATTGTTGAGAGGCTTGGAGGGGAGAATCATGGCCATGTTCGCCAACAATCTTGGGTATAACTCTAACAACGTCGCGGAGCTAGAAAGACTCATCAAAGGCTTAGACACGCCTAAACACCAGGGTATATCGACTCTATAGGTGGAAGGAGACTCTCTTTTTATCATAATAGCTTTAGATCACTTGAGAGAGGGGGGAAACCTAGGAAAAATATCCACAAATTGGAGATTATCATATGGTTGGACGCAAGTCGCAAGCTTAATGAAACACTTCCAGGTGCTAATTCCAGCCCAATTTTGTCAAAGTTCCAACTCAGTGGTAGACTACTTGGAAAATGCAGGCGCCCAACAAAAGTCCCGAATGACGAAGTGGCATTTGGGGGACCCAACCGAGGCCCTTACTTGACAAGAATCCATAAGGATAAACAATATTGACATGAAACAACATGTGATTTGTCAAGTAGTGGAATTGACAATAGGTGGGGATCCAACACAAGGGTACAGGACAACTGTCGAAATGCCGAGCGATCTGGGCCCAACTGGCGAATCAAAGTCACCCTTCAATGTCACCCGACTCTACGAAAAGACGGAGGAAACAACCACTACTTATGACACGGCTAGAATTCGGCATGAAGAAAGGAATAGTGTCTTAGCAAGGGTTGGTTTTCATATGGACCATCCCAACATCCTACAATAATTTGATGGATGCTCGAAAGGAAGATTGCAGGGGTAGAGGCCTCTCAAGAAGCATTCAAATCAGTACATCATGAGCATACAGTAAGGATCAAGGGCCATTAGTGCATATTGAGGTTGAGTACCCCCATAATAGAAAGGAGGGTGAAAACGTTGGGAGCTTGTGTTAGATTCAGAGGGTAGAGGAGATTCATAATTCGGGTAGTTACGGGAAGAAGGTCTAAAGGATGGCAGGTACAACCGCCTTCTGGACAAGACATTTGACATGAATAATGGTTTGCACCTTGGCAAGGAGGAAAGGAATTTGGGACCTTGGGACTGCATCCCCTTTCGGGCATGCCAATTAGATTATTAAAAGGGCCTCAGCCCCAAGAAAAGAAAGAAAAACTTTTATGAGCCTCGAAAGCATCAGATATGGTCGACGAACGGTAAGACCCCTATGAAGTGATTTTTCTATCTCTAGTTTGACAGAGGGACTTGGGACCAATACCATCCCCGATATATCCAGGAGATAATCTCAAAGGATCTAGAGCTTCGAATTTCTCGAACCATGGCCAGGAAGGGGGAAGGTTCAAAAGGTAAACAATTGATGCCATCATCTTCAAGATGCTCGACAACTTGGTCAAGGGAAGCTCGAGCATCTTGGATGGTCAAGATGCGTTATAAGTACCTGAGAACAGAGAAAGAGAATAAGTGTGTTGTGGGCATTGAGGAAGTTGTCAGGCACGAGTGGCACCTAACTTCAGATGAAGACATCATTAGAGAGGTGTTGTATTGGGTGGAGGACCCTAAATACACCTGTACTAGAGAAACTAGATTCTTCCAATTAGCAGAGATGTATTGGATAGTGAAAGCTATGGTCGCTCAGGCCATGGCACAGGCCAAAAGGGATAATGACCGGACCATCTAGTCAATTGAAATTCTAAATGGAAAATTTGATCTCTTTTGTCGCTCACAGTTCGAGATCAAGTTCATAGTTTGAAAGGAGACCCAACACCATCACCCTATTGGAATGGGATATTTCCCAATTCAAATTGAGGATGACGGCATGCTAAGCATGATGGTTGACAAGATAGGCAAAGGAGACAAAGGCAATGAACGTCTAGAGTACCCGGTGGGACTCCACAATCCAGCTGTCGGGTTTTGATCTTTTGTCTTTGGGTTTGTTTTTTTTTTTAGCATTTTTGTCTTGCTCGCCTTAAGTTTAAATCCTCATGGTTGTATATGGTTCTACCCCCTCTTTTGTTCATGTCAAAGGGGGTTGTGTGGAATGCATCGAACTGGACCAAGTCATTTAGGTTATCTTATTTATCATTGAGAATTATGGTTTCCATATTTCCAGCCCCCATGCTCAGACTCTAGGGTGGCCAGTAGACTTTTACTAGAAACGGTCCTGGTTTCCACTATGAGCCTTTTTGAGGGTGGGATTGTACTTTTAGTGACTATAAATAGAACTTTTTATTTAAAAAAAAACATTTCATAATCTAAAACAAAGTTAAAATTAAAAGCCTTCAAGGTTGACATTAAAACCTGTAAATAGAAAATTGTGCATATATTAAAAAATACTATGATTTAAATACTTAAAGAAATTTCAAATACAATTATTTACCAATATTAAAAAAACTTCCAACAACAATCAAACTTACTTAAACTGGAAAATAAGAGGACACTATGGATGTCAAAAATATTCAAGAAAAAACTATAAATATTTAGGGAATTCTGAGATGTGGCAATGCACCTGTGACAAAATTGGTAACTTTGAAAAAGAATGATCTTACAAACTAGGCACAAGTACAATAAGTCATTGTTATACAAATTATTGAGAACAAAAGTAAGTTGTTTCCTTTCATGCTCACGAGGAAAAAAATAAAATCTCCAACTTGCAATAAATTTGTTTTAGTTGCTTATTAATTATTGATGCAAGAAATTCTTACTGTCTAAGTAAAACTTATTCTACTAATTTTCTTATGAGCAACAACCAATGCTTCATGTCTGAGTAAAAATTATTCTACTGATTGTCTTGTGAGAAACAACCATAGACTTCCTTTCATTTTATTTACATAGTAGCCATTTTATTGTTATTCATGGAAGGTTGACTTGCTATGCTACAATACAAGAGAAATGAGTAAAGGCTTATTTTCATTTTAAAATCATAAAAATACTACTTTCAAGGCTAAGCTGCATCTTGGGTAAAATTTTCATTGGTCAACACTTTTGCGAAAATAATTCAAGATTTAATAGCCTGGAACCTCAACAAAATTGTTGTCTTTATGAAGATAGGTTAGTGATGTGAATGCATGCAACCTAATTGAAAATGGCATAATCATTGACAGTTGATTATTAATATTTATTCCTATGATGCCTACATACAAGTTTGAAATTCCACTCTATGGAGATGGGATACAAAAAAAATGGTTTACTAATAAAAAATAAAGTAGTGCGGGATAAAGTTTTTGGATGCCCTAGATATTTTTGGATGCCCTAGATCAAATCTGATCAATGAGAGGTTTATGGAAACTTGTACTTGATGCTAATTTTGTTAATTTCTCTGGAATCAGTGTACATGTGCCATCCACCATCCTTCTTGGGCTGAGCATTCTCAGTAAAACACATGGACTCATGCTTTCTTTCACCAAACCTTTGTCTAATAGCTCATGTACTTGTTTTTTTATTTATTCATTCTCTTGAGGGGTCAATATGTATGTTGCTTTAGGTAGACATGCTCCAGATATCAAAACAATATGGTGAATTATACTTCTAACAAGAGGTAAAGCATTAGGTAATTCATCTACTATGATGTTAGTGAATTCATCAAGAATACCTTTAATTTATGTAGGTAAATCATCCATATTCGTCAAGCATACCTTTAATTTTTGTAGGTAAATCAACAAAACACTAGGTCCAAGTTCTTCTTTGACTGTTTCATCCTTCAAGGGAAACAACACATGATTATGTCCATATTTATCTAAGGAATAAGTGTTTTTCATTCCATCATGAATATCCTTCCTATCAGCCTTCCATGGCCTTCCTAACATAATATGACAGACATCCATGGGCATTATGTCACATAATACCTCATCCTTATAAGTATCAATTTGGAATTCCACTTTACATTGTTCATTCACCAAGAGTTGATGTCTTTTTTGTAACCAGGACACTCTGTAGGGAGTGTGATGTGACATCCTATTCAATCCTAGATTCTATACCATCTCCGTGGAAACCAAATTTTATGTTCTTCCAATGTCAATGACAATTTTACAACACTTCCCCTTTGACTTGCATATAGTCCTAAATAGGCTTTTTCTTTCTACTGGCTCACTTGTCTCTTTCTTTGACTTGACCAAGATCCTCTTCAACATTAAGGACTCTCCCACTTTAGGAGTTTCTTCATTTTCCACTATATTAGTTGTTTCCTCACTGGCCTCTGCAACATTTGCATTTCTTTGATTTACTTAATTATTTTTGGGACAGTCCCAAGACATGTGTCTTGTCTTTGCCACAAGTGTAGCATCTAATTTCTCTGTCTCCTCTTCCTCTGCCTTTGGAGCCAAATATTCTGCCTCTAATTTCTCTGCTTGATGGCTGACTATTTGAGCTTGAACTACTCCCTTCATCTTTAGAAGTTTGGGATCTTCCCCTGTGACTGACTTGTCCTTTTCCTCTTGTAGGACCTCTTCCTCTAGTTTTCTGGCTCTATTTTCTAGTTATATTCTCCTATGCTTTCAAACCTTCCTGATAAGCGTATTCTACATTCCTCAGGGTCAGGAGGTCGATTTAATACTGGATATCATACCTTAATCCATCAATATACCTTGAAACTTTTTCAACATCAACTTTTACATGCCCTGCCTGATGTTCAGCGTGTAGAATTCTTTTGTATATTCATTTAATGTCATAGTTTTCTTCCTCAAGTTCTGTATTTTTCTGAACAGGTTCAACTGACAATCTTTAGCCATGAACTTGGCCTTGAATTTAGCCACCATCATGTCCCAATTACTGATTTTTGTCTTTCCTTTCTTCTTTCTGTCAGCCTGCAGCTCATCCCACCATGGGGATGCATGTCCTTTAGCCAGTCCTGGCTTGTGCCTTATTCTCTTCATCTATGTCATCATAGTCCGAGTATTTGTCCATTGTGTTGATCCAATCAAACAATTCTTTGACATTCAAGTTCCCCTCATACATTGGGACCTCCATTTTTGTTCTAACTCCCACCTTTGTAACCAGCCTTAACAAATTTTCCTCGGTTGTTTCACCTCCTGGAGCTTCTCCTCATTCTCCTTCCTGCAGAGCTAGTTTCTTCATCTTCACTGACATCAACTATATTAGGTTCCCATCATTGAGTTTCTTCCTTGGCTTCCATTCGAGCATGGACTCTCCTAAAATTAATCTGCAACTCTGCAACTAATCCCAATGGTGGCCTACCTCTTCTAGGTGGCATGGCTACTGAAGACAACTTGACTTACACTCGGATACCACAAATGATAGCCCTCGGCTACAATACCCACACTACAGAGATAAAAATCTAGTTTCTTTGTGAGTGAATTTCCCTTCGTTGCCTTGGATCATATCCTTCTCTTCCTTCTTCCGCACAACAACCTTGTTGCAACTAATTTCTGTGGAAAATTACACAGTTCCTTTGGGAGCTAAGCCCCTTTTTCTTCCACGTGACCAACATGGAATCACAGGCTTATTTCCTTACGAATTTCGCGAGCTTAAATCTCGAATAGATTGCTAGAGCGAATTATCTTGAGTTGTCGATCTATTCCCTAAAGGGACGGTTGGATATACAAATTCGGAATATGGCGAAGACCCTCTACTATTTGTTGATCATCTGCGAGATGGACGATAGGGATTTCTCCTCGGAAAATTTAAACTTTCATTATCAGTCACTGATCGTCATTGAAAAGACGATCCCGATCTTTCATGTGAAAACGAAGCTATGGGGAATATTTCTCGATACTCCTCTTCAATACTCTTTTCTTGGCATTGTTGGAATGGCTCTGAATTGCTTTCCCGATGGACGGTGTAGTTTACTCCCCAATCTCTACGATGGACAAATCGGATTTGTCGTCAGAATATTGTGTCAGATTCAAATGATGAACGAAGTTCCAAAGACTATCACCGATGGATGGAGGATATCTGTCTACAATCTGATCTGATGGACGGCTCAGATTCCACGTCAGAATATTGTACTCACAAGTGAATTATGCCATAGGTTCTGAAATGAAGCCCTGACGGAAAATAACTTTGACACGAAGATTTGTGTTGATGGACGGCTAGATCTTGTTCTCGGAATTGCTAACTCGGGATGGAGATTGGACAGGAGTTAAAATATTCCGATGCAAAACTCCAAAGGCACATACAACATACCCTTTTTGGGTTCGATGGAATTTCAACCAGAACCATTGATTCGGTGAGCTCCTCCGGGATCTAATCTTGACCGTCGATTTCTAACCTTTGTAACTTCATGGATTCTGCACATTGGAACTTTGATTTCACGTATGGTATCTACAATCGTGACCACCTGCACTTCTAATCACAAATTACACACATAATTTAACAACCACACGTATCGAGAAAATAATTTCTGAATCACAATTTTTATTCAATAATTGAAGGAATGAAATTAAACATTCATGCTATGTTCCTTCTCAGCCTCTCGAGCTTCTGCAAACACACGATTTTAGCACTCTGCAGACTTGCTAAACCTCCTAATTACATGAATAATCATAATAAAAATATACAACTCTTAGTGATCTCTCAACCTGAAAAAAATCTCGAGCTATCTCACAAACCCTAAATCTGGATATTTTGTCCTTAAATATCAGCAACAAAATCAACAATAATCCCAACCATCAAATAGAAGGCATCTGCTAATATGCCTTCTAGAAACATCTAGCTATTCCAATAAATAAAATTAGGGGGCTGCTCTTTGTAAATTGTTTTGTGACCCTTTGGGTCAACCTCGAAAATTCATGGGGAGATGTCCATTGGAGTTGATTGTTGGTGTGATGTTAATGCGTTGTTTGAGGTGATTGTGGATGCCTTAGCTAGGGTTTGGATGCATTAAAGATTCATTGTTTGGGATCATCTTAAAGGATCTATTGTACTAGCTTGGAATAAGTTGAGGTATTGTACTTTATCTTGATTACTATGATAATACTAAGTGTACCATTGTTGTCCTAAATTTGTGATTGCAAATCTATTTTTTCTCATCTATTAAGAAAGATGCATGGCTATTTTAGTATGTTGATTTATTATGACAACAAGGATAAATTATATGTTGTTTCTTAGCATGATAAAATTCTCTATACTTGAAGTCTTTGTAGTTTCTACATTCTTGAGTTTGCCTAGAAGTAGTGTTGGGTAGAGTTGTTGAAAAAAATGATTTCAACATTAAGGTTGAAAACTTTATAAGTAATTTCATGACCTCATAGAAGTGAAGAGGAAATATCAGATATGATAGACTTTTGAAATGTCTACACCTCCTAACAGAAGACAGAAGGTGACAGACATGCATTGTCACAACATCATAAAAACTTGATGGTGTTAATTTCCCAATTGAAAATTTACCAAGCATTATCCTTTTGCAACCAAGATACTCTATATGCATTTGGGTGTGATGCATTAAAAATTCAGCTTTTTAATCCCACATAGATACTAAATTCTCCATGATACCTACATCAACAATAAGTGAGCAACACTCACCTCCAATTTTGCATTTGGTTTTGAAAATTGTCTTATGTTGTTTTAGCTCCTTCTCCTCATGTTGTTGCTCTTGCTTTAGCTCTTTCTCCTCTTGTTGGTGCTCTAACTTAAATAAAACGTTGATTTATAACATGAGGTTCTCTATATGCTTTCTTTGAACCTCATCAATGTTATCCCCATCAATGTTATGTCCAATTGGAAACTATCCCACCAAAGAGATGCATACATTTTCTACATGATGCATACAAGATATAAGGATATGTTATGTCCAATTGGAAACTATCCCACCAAAGAGATGCATACATTTTCTACATGATCCATACAAGATATAAGGATGCAATTCAAATATTAGAGCACACGTACAACATGCAATTAAATAAAAGTACATAGAAAGGAAAACAAAATACATCACCAATGTATTAATTAAACTTCAAGATCAAAATATTACATACTATCACAACCAAGGCTCTCATTATTCTTATAATTATGACCCAAAAATACTTTAAAACACCAAATTGATATATAATACTGGTTTTATCAAAAAATGAAATTCCTTTGATTGATTGGGTTTCTTCTCTATACAAGTTATTCTTTTTTTTCTCCTTTTCCCTCTTTCTTCCTTTTTCTCCTCTTTCATTGTGTCCTCTTTGTTCATTTTTATTCTCTTCTCCTCAAATCATCTCCTTTTTTACGAGCATGAATCTCTCCCATGGAGAATTTTCTCAAAAAAATGAAATTCCTTTGATTGATTGGGTTTCTTCTCTATACAAGTTATTCTTTTTTTTTCTCCTTTTCCCTCTTTCTTCCTTTTTCTCCTCTTTCATTGTGTCCTCTTTGTTCATTTTTATTCTCTTCTCCTCAAATCGTCTCTTTTTTTACGAGCATGAATCTCTCCCATGGAGAAGTTTCCCTCCTTCTCCTATCAATCCCACAGAAAATTTTCCATCCTTCTCCTCTCAATCCCACAAAGAAGTTGCCCTCCTTCTCCTATCAATCTCACTTCAATAATTCCCAAATAACCTAAACCCACATTTTACTTAAATACAATGTTACATGGAAGAGGGATTCAAAAGAATGTGCCCCCTGGAACACATGCGGGTAACTCTCAAGAATAATCTTGTCGGAATGAGGAAAGTCGTCAATCTAGAGAGACAAATGGCATGGATTTCCACATACTCTCCAACGGTTCTACTAGGTTGTCCCTCCCAAGGGTCTACGTGATCATCGTGAAGAATAGCAGTGCTCTTCTTCACATTTGTTTGTTGTGAATTTGGGAATAGTCTAGATTGTGTGCTATTTTCACAAAGCTAGGAAGATGCTCCTGTGTCATGGTTAATTTTGGATCTAAGATGTATGTATGGTTAATTTTGGTCTTTGGTCTATTTGTATGCTCAAGGATTACCACAACAACCACGCATTCTTTTAAAATGTAATCATGTTAGTAAAAGGCTTGGTTAACATCACATTAATGCACTATTAAAAATGATATTATTAATTTTATTATTAATCATATTAAGATGATATTAATAGAAAGGAGAATTGTTTGTTTGTACAAATGAAATAAGCCAGTCCTGTATTTATACTAATCTGGGGCCAACTTCTTATTTTTGGGTCTTCCATTACTTTATTTTTTTCCTGTGGGGCAACTTCTCTTCCTGGGTCTCCAACTTCTTCCTGGGGATTTTGTAATGGTCTAGATGGGTCTTCTTGTACTTTCTTGTGGAGAATTATTGCTCGAAGTTGCAAATATCCAACACTCCCTCTCAACAAGGGAGACATTCTCCATACTTGGATTTCTTTTGTCATAGAAAGGTTGTCTTCATGAGCCATGTTGATGTTCCATCTTCGCACATGCATTCCATCCCGAAATATGCATGTGATATCATCTTGATTCCATCCACTCCTTGTCAGGAGAAGGAATATACCTGGGTCATTCACCACTAACAAATATCTGTGGATGAATGAATCATTTAACCTCAGTCATATCAGCACTAGCATAGCCCTGTGCATGACCAATCTGGGATAATTTCTTCCCGGTGATATGGGCCATTCACTACTAACAGAGCCACATAAGTGAATGAATCATTCTCCCTTGGTCATATCATCACTAGCATAGCCCCGTGCATGACCAATCTAGGAGAATGTCTACTCGATGTTATTGCCTAGAGAACATCAACATACTTGGGCCATTCACCACTATCAAATCCCCGTGAGTAAATAAATCATTCTCCCTTGGTCATATCAACACTAGCATAGACCCGTGCATGACCAATCTGGGAGAATGTCTGCCCGATGTTGAAACATCAACGCTCATCACTATCAAAATCAACATACCTAATCTTGTGTATCATCCTCCTCAGCCAAATCAACATGGCCACTCTGGGAGGATATTTGCAATCTTCTCATATGTGGATAAGTAGTGGAGCTTCACTACTCCCTTATGTACCATGTCTCACATGAAGTCTTGCAAGAAGCTTCTAAAGTTGCACCACTTCATGACTTGTGACATTGGTTGTGACATACTCCATCTATTTTGTACTAAGTGCTACATAAGCCTGCTTCCAACTTATCTCGAAAATTGTAACTGATTCCAAGATGAAGCAACACCATAAGGTGCTCAATCTGTCTACTACACTCTTGCTCAATATAAATCTATATATCTTTGCAGCCTCACTGCATCACCCGACACAAACCATATCCAACTGTACCATGCTTCGTTGCCACCCACTGAAACTACCTTGGTTTCAACCAAATATTGACTCAGGTTGCTCATTGCAAAGAAAATATTTGGCATGGCATTAACCAGGTACATCGAGGATCCAATCAACTACTTGTACATCATGGGATCCACCAAATATGAATCTAAAGTAGAATTACTCAAATTCTTCATGTTTTTCAGCATAGGTGTAGTCATAGACTTGCAGTCCATCATATCGAATCTCATCAGTATCCCTTGAATGAGAAAGATCTCATATGATCTCGTCACACCTATAATCCCAAGAGTACATCCAGTCATGATCCTCCATCTTGAACTCTGAGGCCAACTCTCTCTATCACTGGACTAAGTCATGTTATTCAGTCTGCCTCACTAGCTACTCCCTTTGTGACTGAGACAAAATCCATACCCAATCCTCCTGACTGGTTGTCTCCTCTATCAGTGTAGCAAGATCGCATATCCTAGAAGCCTTTTGCCTCTAAAGATTTTGTCTTGCCTCCTCAACTCATGACACTTGTCTGTAAATCTCGGGAGATGTCTCTCTCCCACCTGGATCTAGGGGGTGACTCCCTGTGAATAATCGGCTCTCTCTTGAGCCAACTGAATCTCTCTAAGATCATGCTCACTCTGACTTTGTAAATTCTTGGTTAAAACCAAGCTCATCAAGTATCTATCAATCATGGAGTACTATTCTCCCTCTGAAACATGACTCCCTTTGAGTCTGTACAATCTCTGGAGCCATCTTCTCCCTCTGCATCTTCTGAAGTCTGATCTCCAATGAATTGTCTTGGGAGGTTTCTCCTCCATATTGGATCCTGAGGGTTGGCTCCCTCTAAACTCTAGCTTCCTCTGAAATGATACTAGGTGGGGTCACCTGCCTCGCCACTAGTGGAGCCACCTGCTCATCCCTACCAATCTCCATGTAGAACAATTTGTATCCCATAAAAGCATCATTCTTTATCGAAAGGTTCTAACTTTGTCTTCTTCTCCTTCGATATATGGATGTATATTTTCATGTATACAACTCCATGGCTGGATAGCCTACTCCATGTTTCAAACTAGAGACCATCTAATATGTTTCCTCCTGCAACCATCACTATAGCTCTCTCTTAGAGTTACCACCTGTGACTTGCCCGGAACAAGCACAATAACAAAAAAATAATAGATAAGAACAATATTATTATAATAAGGAAATAGGAACAAGAAAAAAAAATGGGAAACAAGAACAACACCTTTCCATTGTTGTTACCAATCATTCCTCCATGGTAACTTTCCCGAAACAAAACAAGAACAAAAGACAAGAGCAACACTTTTCTAGTGTTTTGACCTCCATAGTAACCTACCCAAGACAAAGACAACAACCAAGAACATCTCCTAGATGAGATCAATTCTATCTTGCAAACAAGTGCATCATTAGTACTAAATAGTGAGCATTTATATAATGATTATTGTACTAACAATATTCAAAACATTTGATAGAAAAATGAACTTAGCAGTAATAGAACTCTAAAGACTATTGTCTTGGTTACAATATTCATTTAAGATGCGGAAATATAAAAATATCAACCCTGATATGCAAACCTGGAGTCTTAATTGCTAGGGAGGGTGCGTTATTCCTCTGAATTCACTAGATCCAATGATCCCTTTGGGTCATTGCTTGGACAAGGTCCCTTGTACACCCCCTGCGAACACCCCCATGCTCTGCTAAATGATATAACTTGGAAACATATATAAGTGCATACCTATGAAATTTGTAACACCATCCAACTTGTCTTCTAATCTGAAACTAGACACCATCAGTACATGAGGAAATCACAAAATCATGATAGTAGAAAGTTCAATGTCCATGAAAATGTCAATAAACCCTAAAATTTCAACTTTGATGGAAAGTCAAACTGAGAAGTGCAGTAGGTGCGTCGGGGCAAGGAGAGATGCTCTATACAAAAAAAATTCCTTAAATGCTCAGCAAGCTTCACAAAGAAAGTTGTTGCAACTGCAATAGTGGGTTTTTGGTGAAATTTCAACTTCCACCAAGATGAAATTTAGACCACTAGGGGGTGCGTTAGGCTAGGGAGAGCTGGTATATGGAAGAATTAAACTCATTGTCCTCCAATAAGTTTCTCAACGAGCTTGACAAGTTCAGGTCTGTGCAACGTCAAACAAAAACTATGTAGTGGAAATATTTCAACTAGCTCTGATATCATGTTGGTGTTTACATAATTATCAAATTTGATAATTATTTCCTTATGATTAATAAAAAGATTCACTTTCATACAAAAATTATCATAGAATAACTATACACTAAAAATCTCAATTATAACAATGCAACAAAAATAACAAGATCTAGAAATATTAACCATGCACAATAGACACAAGAACACAAGAGTTTATCTTGGGAGGCCAACCTTAATGAGAAAACCCATGGCTGCTGCATAGAAGAATTCGGTCCAAGATATTACCAATACATCACCATCAATAGCCAAAATAACATACAGTGAAGATCCTCCCAAAGGCTAGCATCACCAAGACCTAGTGCCTCAATAAAATGACCAATAATAACCAAACAAGAGCTTCTCAGGTGTGGGCACTCTCCAAGACAACAGGAACCAAGATATAGCGAAATAGCACAACTGCAGCTGCAACTGTCTTGTGCGCACTGCAGAAAAGAGAATTGTTTGTATGTAAAAATGAAATGAGTCAGTCATGTATTTATACTAATCCCAAACTCGGTCTGGAGTCGACTGTATTATGGGTCTTCAATTGCTTTGTGTTTTTCTTTGTGGTGACTTCTCTTCACGGGTCTCCAACTTCTTATTGGGACATGTATTAGTTACAGATGGGTCTTCTTGTACTTTCTTGTGGAGATGATTGCTTCTTGTACTTTCTTGTGGAGAATGATTGCCCGAAGTTGCAAATCACCAAAACAACCAACCCTCCGGGGGAGATGAAGTCCCCACAATATTGGCTAGCGAAGGTATGAGGAGCAGTTATGATGAATGATGTGAAACAACCCTAACCAATGCAAAGACCCTTTATTAAGGTAGGCACCCTCCAAGGGAATAGAGACCATGAAAAAACATCTTCCCCAGGCACTATAGGCACATCCCACATACAGTCACCTCTATAGCTACCCACAAATTGTCACTAAAGCAACCACTTCACAATCAATGGTTGGGTGAATAGTTGCAGGTCCGACCAAACTCATGGTTATGCAATGAGTAGCGCATTTGAATAAGATATTATCATAGGAAATATAGTTGTAGACATGCATACCAAATGCATGGATGTTAGCGTTGATAGTGTGATAGAGAATTTAATGGGTGGATATGTTTGATTCACCATTCCAAAAACCATCCAAGGCCAAAAAGTTAAAACATCATTTTAATGAGTTGAAGAAAAAGAATTGTAGTAGAGGCAATAGTAAAAAATCGCAATAAAATGATAAGAAATTAATGGGAAGCACTCTTAATGCCATCGATATTCTTTACCAATATGGATATGAGTGCATCCAGAAATATAAAAGTTTGCTAGYCCATTTGATTTATAGCAACTTCAAATTTGTATAGATGATATGTCTATGTTTATATAGCTTAACTATATGTTGATAACTATTGAATTGTTCCTAGAATATGTTGATGATCATTTTGGTCATTAGTTTCTAGCTGAAAAAGCCTTGCGAGTCTCCCCCTTAAATCAAAATGCTTGCCCAAAGTTCCACCCACTCTCGCTAAAGTTGGCACAATGTTTCTGACGAAATTATCAAGACACTTAACTTATTGCTAAGAATGACCCTTTTATCAATCCTCACATTATTCACATTGTCCAATTTTGCATATTAACCCAATGTGTTTGAACCCTTATGCATTGCATCTTGTGGTCTTACACCTCTCTTTCAAACATTCTATCTATAACTTACTTTACCTAAACATGTTGTACCATAAATTTAACTTTAAGTTATAGTTTTGCGCACTTTTTCATGTCATGCCAAAGGAAAAATACAATATTATATTGGCCATGTTGTATCACTTTATTAAAACCATGATTTGGCCTTGACTTTATTAGCTTACTCCATCCCATGCATTTTATTCCATATCAAAAGCAAATATCTTATTATATTGTCATGTTCTTTTATTAGGTCCCTGCTATAGCAGGGACATTAAGTTTTGGACGATTTGCAATATGTGCCTGCACAGTTCTCGAGGCACTGAAACAAGGTTTAAGCTATAGTTTTATTGTGTGACGTTTGCATCAGGCACGGCAACCAGGGTGTGGCCGCGGGATGTCACACCATTAATGATATTGGCAGGGAGCAGGGGGTGGTCTGAATAGGTGGTTGGGCTCGTCAGACCATCTCATGAAGGTGGAGTCTCTATCGTGTCGTTCATGTGTGGGTGGGAAAGTTTAATAAGAAGGGGCCTATGTATAGTTTTTTTATTTTTTTTTATTTTTGCATCTTCGGGATGGATGTACATGCAGAGTATCTATGTGATGTGTTGTTTTCAGAAACGTCGTGAGCCAGGTTCATTCCCAGTGCTCTGAGTTTAGTAAGTTAACTCTTGTCTTGAATTTGTTCCGTGCAGAATCCGCCATGTTGGGTGTGGAATTTTGATGCGTTTGACGAAATTTTGTCTTAGGAAAAAAGCTCAGGCGAGAGCCTTTAAATATTTTAGGAAGATTTTGTTGGTTCTTTCAAACGGTTCCATCTACGAGCTTTATTGAAACTTATAAGATTGGCGATATAGTGTTGATGTGTCACAGAAGGAGGAATTTGCTTCCGGGAGACGACAAGTCTCTGATTTCACCGGTTTTGGTTAACAATACGACACAAGATTTCAAAATGCAGATTGTTGCGGCGGGCGGGGGTTTGCAATCAACTTTTTCCATCGGTTCCATGTAAATATCTTTCAAATTTGTTATTCAACCTGCAATTTAATTCAATATAGAGCCTTTATAAAACATAATTTCTAAATAACACATCGCTCCAACAATTCTTGTAGATACAAGTTTTGTTTTCTAAAGAAGCCTTCAAATTTTATGGAGGAAGTTGGTACAGGACCCAAACTTATTGTCATTAAGTCGTACAATATTGATGCAAATATCATAATATATTATGAGAATACATATTATACCTATATTTTATATTTGGTTTAATAAAATATCCCTTGGTATAATCAGTATTATACTAAGTCATGTTGATTTAATGACAACGTCCATTTATAAGCACTATTGAAAATATGTATGCACTATTGATTATCCGCGCGATTTACATTATGTTTGCTTCCTAAGCCTCAGACAATCTGCGCAACATATTGCAAAAATTATTCAATGAATTGTATTGTATATGATAAAAAGGCTATATTGAATCACCATGTGTTTAGGCATACAACATTATCTAAAGAGAGATTCACTTGCCATCTTCCATGTATGTATGCAAAGGGAAGGACATTGCCAATTTTCTTAAAAATAATCCTTACAAAAAGAGTTCAGCATTATGCCATTTCTGTGGGAACATCGTGTGAGGCGTGTCATGCAGCGGAGATGGAGATCAATGCGAACATGTGGATTTGCAATAATAACAACAATCTCACTCCGAGAAAAAGGTTCAGAGAATCGGTTCTTGATCAGCTCGGGAATTCTGTTTCTTTCAAAGGTGCTAATGTGAACGCTTTGCTAAACATGTTGCAGTCCAACTGCTAACTAGGTCCTCTAAACATGTCACAGTCCAACTGCTAACTGGGTCCTCAGCTTTCTGGGTTAGAAGAATTCTAGCTCTGAGATACCAGTAAGTTTTGTTTGTTCTGCATAGAGTTCAAAGTTGTATGGTATCTCGCAGGGACACTGCCACATGTGGCTTGTTTAATAAAGATGGGTCGCCAGATGCCATTTGAAGGCATACATTATGAAGAAGTAATGGATACATGGAAAGGAACAAATGATTGTTATTTGGAGCTTCAAGTTATGACAAAGCAAAGGCACAATATGATATCTTCTATATTTTAAAAATGCTCGGAGAAATACATTGAGTCTTCTATGCGAAATGCAAGATAGAAAGCAGGCGAACATGTGTCCCCATGCATGCACGAACAACAACCGAGTTGTGGATGTCCTCGACTATATTTCGACCTCCATTTTGTCAAACAAAATAAACCCATATAATGATATTGTGAATATATCAACATATGAAATGAATGGTTGTAGCAAATGGTGATCTATTTAGGGAAAGATCGATTTCATTACATATCATTTTCAAAATAATACAAATGTTTTTTCCGAATGGTTGAATTCATTGAAGAGGCAATGTTACAGTTTTTCTGTCTGTTTCTCTTTTTTACACAGAGCTTCAGGATACGAATCTGCACTCAAACCAAAATGAAGAAGCTGATTATGAATCTTTCAAACACGAACATAAATTTAAAAATAAAAATAAAAATAAAAATTACCACGTAAAGACAACATGGATGATCTTCCATTAGATCGATGTAGTGAAGTTATTGTTGTCAAACAACTACATGAAATGGTCACACGATTTCGGGCACAAATAGAGCACTTCATGATCGAAAAAATAAAGGGCGAAGTTCACGCAGAGAACCTGAACGATTTCAATCCTCCAAAGAAGTAACAAAATTAGCACATGGATTTCTTAATTCAATTTGATTTCATATCATTTTAATATAAAGGATAACCAAGGCGGTTTCATATCAAACGATTTGCCTAAATTCGTTAAGTCATATCAACCCTAACTGTTACAACCGTCCACCAGAGATTATAAAACAAGCAGCAGCCAGTCAAACAAAGGAGGAAAAAACTGAGGGAGAAAGGTATGATTGGAGTATTGTGAGGTTATCTTTCTTTTTCATATATTCATACTTTACTCTATAGAGGTTTATAAAACTGTTGATAGTAGGGAATGTCTTGTAAGTGGCAGAAGGGAGAAAATAAAGGTCAAGTTTGGGTTGTGTCTTCGAGGTAATCAGTGAATTTGTTTAAGTCTATTGTAATTTAAGTCTGATTTTTCAGGACTGATCAGTTTGTTGTTATGTAGATGATTGCTTTGAGTTTTACCAAAATTATTTCGTTAAAAATATGACTTATTCTCTTCTTAATCGTTTTTTGTGCTTGATTATTCATTGTATGATGTAACATTCCATATTAGATAATTAAAGGGAGACTAGAACTCTGGTTCAAGCTCCCACAAGAGCTTGAAAGTTTCATTAATCTATAGAAATGTTTAGAGTTTCACTTTAATAAAAAAATTATTTTCAAAACTATGAAATACTTTCTCTATTCTCTTTTATTATTCAACTTCATTTCTCTTCATTTTCTTTTAAGAAAATGCAATGTATTTTTATTTTTATTTAGTCTTCTTATTTATACTTTTGATTAACCACTTACAAAGAAAACAAAGAACAATCTTTTGTTTCATTATCTAGTTTATATATTTTTTTGTTAACAACAATATTTAAAAGAAAACAAAATTTTCATTTCACTTGGTTAGGTTTTTGTAAATGCCAATCATATTAGAGTTTCTCGCTTTAACATTTTCACATTAACATTTTTAACTTTTGTTTTATATCTCTTAAAAAATAAAATATAAAATGATAAAGTCAATAAACTTATAAAGTTTAATCATGCAATAAAGTTTTTAGTTCTTTTAACTTTTGGTTTTCTAGTAAATAGTAATTGATCTATAGTTTTTAGTTTACATTTCATTTACTAAAACAATTTTTTTTTTTATAAAATTGCAAAACAAAATAAAATCAAATATTTAAAAATCATAAATAATCATTTATGTTTGGACTCTTACTCTTTAGTTAAGGTTTAATATTTAATCTTAGGTTATAAAATAGGGTGATAATAACACCTCTTCTTAGTCGGGAACCAAAATTCTTGTCAAGTTAGTACACATCGAATGCCTCACATGGACTTTAGAAATCAATTGTTTTTCCTAATAACTTGCACGTAGTTTTAGGCATTCATAAAACATTTATGAAAGGTGTTTTTGGCTCAAGGATATATGAAAACCTTTTGTCCACCAATCAATTCAATTGCCTTCTTATTTGGCCTCATTTTGAGGCAAAGACGGATTATTTCAATGTTTTTCTATGTTTGAGTTTCAAAAACATTGAAATACTATGAAATACTTAATACACAAAGCATGAGCTTGAGTAATGTTATTGATTATGTAGTATTAGTATTATAAGATTGGTAGCTAGAAATGATAACATAAAATAGAATTAGAAGAATCGTCTTTGCTTCATGCAAGCTACCAATTGAGTGTTTGAATCGTTGCAAGCATCAGGTACACTTGTTGCTTTGTTCATTTTTTCTCTTGATATTTTGCAACTACTCGCTTATTCCTCTATAACGATGTGGTTCCTCATAGTGACTCTTTTCACCGGTAGGGGATCCCATTCCTTTCCTTCTAGTGTTTTTGTTACCATCATGAACATCATTCTCATTCTCAGATGCTACACTGTGAGTTCTCATTGGTTACCACCTTAGAATTTATTTTTTTCTTTTTGTGCAGTTATGATAATATAATCTGGTATCTTCCAAATTATCCATAGTGGAGTTCATTTTGATCGACGTTTTGAATCCTTACCTAGATTCATCTTCAGTAATTGTCATGAATATGAATCCAGGTAAGGATTCAAAACATTGATCAAAATGAACTCCAATATCGATAATCTAGAAGATACCACCTCTGAAAACTCACACCACAAAAACCTAAAAACAATGATAATCTAATATTTCAGTAAATTAATTTAGAAATATAGTTGAATGCTCAAAAAATAGGTGGCCACAAAAGCTAATTGCATTGTCTTTTTGTATTTCCCTTAAGATGTGACTAATTGTTTAACCGAAGAAATAAATTATCATTGCTATGAAGAGTCTCGGCATGAAGACCTTCAAAAAGGGTTTACGATTGTCTTAAATCATTTCAATCGGATATAAAGAATGCAGTGTGTGGCTGTTAATTCCATTAGAAAAAGAAATGAAAATTTGATAATATTTTCCAAATTCTTTGTTCATTTATTCCAATGCATTCATAGATAGGGTGGACATGCATGTGTTTCTTTATCATTCAAACTCACTTCTAGGTCAATGATCCAATTAAAAAAATCATAGACAAGTACATTATGCAAGTTAAATATAGGCAAAGCTCTCCTTCCAAGCTTCTATTTTCCATTGTACTCTAGATTCAATGTGAAATGAAAGATTACTTTGGAAAATTGAATCTACTTATATATAATGAAATATGTCTTACAAGAAACTCATAAAGGACTCTTGGATCATATGTTCATTCTTAATTCAAGTTATGTGGTGTATCCATTCTTAGCCTAAATAGTACATGAATAGTTGGTATTTAAACCTAGGAAGGAGAAGGCTTTTTGAATCCTCAAAAATGTTATCTAAAAGTCACATACCTTTATTACATTATCACTAACCATTACCAATCATTCGAATGGATAGGAACCTTGGGTAGTAAAACATTCATTCATCTTGGACCCACCCCTTGTGAACGCTAACTATACCTTCTAGGACTGGCCTCTTCACAAGCTATAAACCACCTTGAACATTGCTTATGTTCTACAAATTAAACAAGCCACAACCACCAAGATGCAGTTGACTAGTTGTTTCTCTAGGAGAGCATCAACCACTGACTGGACTTTCTTTTTGAGTCACTCTCAAGAGAACCTGCTTCCAGTCGTTGCCTAGTTTGTCGTCAGCCTTTCATCCTAGTTCTAGCATGGAATCAACCCCCTACTGGAGAAGGAGGGAGTGGTACTTTGCTTATGTTCCCGTTCTTTTCTTTCAAGTTCCTTAGGACTAGTTTTAAAAGGTTTTCCAACTACCTATGTATAATGTGTTGCAAACTGGTTATTCTAGGTACAAGGACATGGACAGTATTGGATATCTTTAAAGGAGCCTAGACTCGGCACTGGTTTCCTCTTTTTGGCAGGTCAGCTTCCAGGTTTTCTAGTCTATGTAAAACTTTCAGTTTTCAGAGGTAATACAATACTTTAATTTACCAAAAAAAAAAAAAAAAACATATCATCACCTATAAAATTGATATTCTAGAAACATATTTAGTTTGTTGTCTTGTGTTTGTCCAATAAATCTTACTAATCCTAGAAAAAAAATTAAACAACATTACCATCAATATTAATGAATATTTTAAATATTTAATATTAATGAAAATGCATTTTACATTTTCATTTTAGCATTTATTTTATTATTTTTAAAAAGCCGCATATTTTTTTCTTCTATAGGTTGAAAGTATTCATATAATTTCTAAAGTTTTTAATCTTATATGTATATTTTTAATTAATTAATAAATTTATGTTATTAAATGTTGTTTTAAAAGGTATAGTTATAGATATTTATTTCCACTAACTATCATTGTGTATTAGTTAATCTTAATTAATTATTGTTAAGGTTTAAGCTATTATTAGAGTTCTTTGCATTTCACTAGATAACAATAGCATAAGATAGGATCACTGAGAAATACACAATCACAAGAGACACATCATTTATCCTC
>SNQJ01S0119917.1:13079-24273 GCA_010110895.2 Picea sitchensis
ATTTTCGTGTTAAGCACCTATTAATAATCTGTATTCATTTCGTTCTGCTCATAAAATCCGGATCAAGCGTTAACCTCCTAATGTCGGCCGAAGTGGGGAATATTCATCACGTTCAAGATCAAGGAGCACACGAGCTCCTTAATCCACGGCTGGGAGACTATATTGGGCTTCTTCCCAGTCGTCTTCATCAGGTACCTATGCGGCACGAGCATCACATAGTTCTTCTGGTCTCCAAGGTTGAAGTCACTGATCTTGAGAGCTGGGATCATTCCCAGCTGGGGTCCAACTACGTGTATCCCCTTCAGGAGGTATAAAGTGATCAACGTGTATTCAAAATCATGTGGGACACTGTCACGGTTAACCGCACCAGTCAATGGTGGGATGTAGTTAGGAAAGATCGACGGGATCTGCTTCGTGTTAGCTAGATCATCGCTGTGTTTGCTTCGTTTCTCAGCAGCGCAACCAGAATGTTGTCCAGTCGATGGGGATACTTGCAATCCGCTAGTTGACGATGCCTATATTCCTACAGACATGATTTTCTCAGTCATGAGATCCACGAGAATTTCCTCCACCGAATTCTCTACTGCGCTACGTTCACCCGACATTCACACTTGTAATAAAATAAATCGGGTAGGCGAATGGACAAGCAAGGTACTGAAATGAATGGTGAGGTCTAGAAAGAACAACGCAATAGGAAATTAGTTCTTTGTTAGCACGGATATCTCAATTTGCAAAAAGTGGTCCTGGCACAACGTCCAACATGTTAAATAAGCAACGTCGTAATAGATTCCTTCAATGGGTAGGAATACATCCATCAATGTGCATCCATCCGTTGTAGTGTGGTATCAATGGTCCAACAACAATTTTTCCATCAATAACTGTGTTTCTAGCCGTTTTGGAGTGTCATTCTAATAGTCAGGATGCCTCCAACGGTCATATAACTTTGTCATGGCGAAGTCCCATTTTGCACGGTTCTGCTATTCCAGCGAGGTTCAAGTTTTGCAAGCTTGCCTTCTGCGAAGTCTTCTATGGAACTTCCTATAGTTTTTCTAATTTTGCTTTCTTCTTACTAAGATTTCTTGCCTTCTTTCCTATGATCTGAGTCTCTAGATTCCTCTTTCCATTTGTATTCTTACTTTCTCTTAGCCTAGTAACTTCATACTGTTTATGTTCTTCCAAAGGTTGCAAAGGTATTACCTCTTCTCTTACTATTTCCAAGGTGGATGCACTTATTTCCTGCATGGACAGGTTCTTTAAGCCTTCTTGTGTTTTTTCAACTTCGGCGACTAATTCTTTGGCCCTCTGTTGCTTCAACATATCCTCTTGCTCTTTTATTAGTCACATTATTTTCCTGGCTATGAAGTCCCTTAATTCTTTCTTTTTCTGTTATGTAGCCTCTTCCTCTTCTTTCCTTCTGATCTGGTCCATCTCAATCCAAGTCTTTCCTAACAAAAGTGCAAAAGGGTCATTGTTCTCAACAAACTTAATGACTTCAAATTCTTCTTCAGTTGATGTTTCATTGGCAATCATAAGTGCATTAGTAACTCTGCCACATAGGGTTATCATCTTTCCTTTAAACAAACATATTTTCCCAATGAAGGTACCATAGCAAGATTTCCCAATATTTCCCAAGTGCTTTCTTGCATAATATTCACGTGTGTGTCTTCATCCAATACAAAGTCTATGTCGAAGTCTCCTATTCTTGTTTCTATGCACTGCTTCTCTTTTAAGATCTCGGTTAAACTGATGTCTCTATGATCATTCATTGTTTCTTTCAGCTGTAATAACATAGTCTCTGATTCTTTCTGGTTTTATAACATATCCTTAGCCTCTTGTCCTTCTTTATAGTTTTCTTGTCTCATGTTCACATTTTCAACTTTAGCAATCATTCTTGGGCAATCCTCAACCTCATGACCAATATATTTACAACAAAGACAAATAGGACCTATACTAGGGAATTCATTAGCAAGATGTCCCAACCTTCTGCAATTATAACACAGTGTCAATCCTCTCTTTCTTTTAAACAATCCCCAACCTTTCCTGTACTGTGCACTGGGATCACAGTGATGGACCTGCAATCTGCAAAAATTCTTTCTAGGTTCCTGCATCCATTTGTTAGTCCAAAAACTCTTTCTATGCATAGGAATAACATATCTTTCACTATCTTTATCAAATTTATTTAGATCAACTCTTCCTTTTAACTGTGCCCTAGTTTTCAAACTAGGAAAAAATCTATCAAACATACCTAGATTCATACTTTCGAAGCAAAAAATTCCACTTATCTTACATTTACCAGAGCACAAATCTTTAAGATATTACCTCTTTTCTTCAGATCGGGTTTCTTTCTTAGCACAGAGCTTCACAAGACAAGTAGAATACTGCGCTCTACAACAATAGATCTACACACAAAGCTTTCTCTTTTCTTCAGTTCCCAACAATCACAGTTTCAATTCCTGACAACATAACCATTTGTTGGCACAGGGGCAAACCCAGGGTTCAACACTTCAACAATGCAGAAACAAAACCCTAACTACTGGCCCTTTCGGCAACACCTGCGAAGCAGATGAAGTCTCACCCGAGGTAGAGGCAGGGGGGGTTGCAAGACTCAAGTGTCTACAACCAAGATGGGACACAGATATGTGATTACAACACTTAACAAGGCACTTAGCCAATAACATGCATTAGTTCTTAAACCTTATTCACATCGCAGGTTAAACCCTTATTACAAATCAACGCAGTAATAATCAAGATTAAGCACATCCAATCATTTAGCACATAGACTCAACTCAGATCTAGTATTTATCATACATAAGAACTAAGCATCCATAGATCTATCTATCATACATCAAGAACAACTCACTAAACAGATAAATACATAAACAACATGAACAATATTGTACAAAGCACATCAACACATGATATACATGGTTCACTCCAGTGTGGGGCTACGTCCACCAAATTCTTCTTCTTCTTTATTAGTCTTCAAGCTTCTTACATTCCTTTGCTCCTGTGCACAAATCCACAGAGCCAACTCCACAAAGGATAGGTGATCTGCGCACAGTGTGCCAGATCCACCTTCCCCAAAATCAGGTCAAGGCACAGAGCCAACTCCTCAATAGCACAAAGCCTTACATACAACGTCTATGCATAAAGAAACTTACATTCTCTTACACTAAGCCAATTACAAGTCTTTGCACATAGCTAACACTTTCCACTTCTTACACTAATCCGATCACAAGTAACTACTTCTTACGTCGCTTAGCTATCTATTTATACATTTACAATGAGGCCTAAACATGGGTAAACCCCAGTTGTAGCAACAAGCACTTTCAGACCGGTATCAGACACACGCGTAGGTAAAGCTCAAGCTTTGATCTAGGGTTCGAGTTCTTTCGCTACCATGCCAAGCCAGGGCGGAGGGGAGCCGCCGCCCCCTCCCTCCCCAACCACGTCCTTTAGGAAACTAGTCGCATCTTGCAGAAAGAAAGCGCCCCAGGCAGAAGCGCCAAGTTTTGTGAAAAAACTAGATGACGTTCCATAGATTAATCTCCCCCCAGAACAACCAATGAAAGTAGCGCTCTCCCTCTCAGATCGTGGTTTGGTAGGTCAGTTCATGGGCCTTTAGCCCTCAGCCAAGTCAACAGATAACTGGATCCAAAGGAATTGGCGACCACTTATAACAAACAATGTAACTTGTTACGCGGTTGGAAGGGGATACTTTATCTTCAAATTCATCTCCCAGGAGGACCGCGATCTAATCTTCAGAAATGGGCCATACTTCATGGGCACACAGGGGCTCTATCTGAACCGGTGGACTCCAAACTTCGACCCAGCTTTGGAAGTGCCAAAAGACGTCCCTGTCTGGGTCAGACTCCCAAACCTGCTAATCGACTGCTGGAACTCCTCGTCGTTGCAAGCTATCGGGAATGGACTAGGGCACTACATTGACAGAGCCGATCCAAAAGATCAATATTCCTGTGCAAGAATATGTGTGGAAGTTGATTTGGAAATAGGCTTGCTGGAAGCGGTAAAACTGAAGGTTGGAGATTGACAACATCTACAAAAACTGGACTATGAGCAGCTCCCGTTCAAATGTAGAGGATGTCATGAATATGGAAATTTTCAAAGAAACTGCCCCAAAACGCTTAACACAAAGAAAGCAGGTGAGGAAGGTTGGTGGCAACCCCGGAAAGGAAGGTCGAAGTCCAAAGGCCCAAGAAGGGAAAATCCAACTCCCGCTCAAGACAAACCCAAAAACAGAGAGACGACAAACAACTTCATGGCACTGGGTAATGGAGGTGAGACGGCAGATCCAAGCAAAGTCGTCCAAGATGAAGAAGAAAGAGGCACCCAAATCCCGGAAATCGGATAAATTCAAAAAACAACAGAAGAAGTGGAGAAATCCATCTCCCCTCCAAGGAATGGGGTGACTCAAGGCATCGAGGAGGGGGAGATCTTGTCAGGGAATGACTCAGAAGGAGAAAGTGAAGCCTGGGACACCCCAAAGAAGCCGAGGAGAGGCAAGAAATCCAAAAAAGCAGAAAGAGATCAGGAAACCTACAAGGACGTTTTAAAAGGAGAACAACCAACCATCAAACAATTGATTGGAGTAAGGCAAACCAGAAAGCTAGCCAAGGCCTCCCAAGGAGGCCATTATCCCCCTCAAAGTAATCAATGAAGTTAACTTCCTGGAACTGTAGGGATCTAGGCAGCAAAAGGAAGGAAGAATCTCTCAAGGACATAATCAGAGCATCAAAAACAAACATCCTACTTATCCAAGAAACCAAGATGAGTCAGCAGGACTCTATTAAAGTCTCAAAAAACGTATGGAGAAGCAACCAAGGTTTAGCCGAAAATGCTAGAGGTGCGTCAGGAGGGCTCTGCACCCTGTGGAACGCCTTCAAAATAGACCTGATCCACTCAGAATCTTGCATGCATTGGATCTTTTCCCAACTGCTCCACAGGGAGTCAGGGCATACGATAAGTCTCTTTAACATCTATGTCAGACAGCATATAGAAGAAAAAAAGAATTGTTGGAAAGCCCTCCTAGACTACCTAATAGACAATGAGCTAGAAAACATCATACTAGGAGGGGACTTAAATGTAACTCTGGCCCAAGAAGAAAAGTGTGGGGGATCTATTGTAAGGGACCCAGCTAGAGAATGGGTGGAGGACCTAATCTCAGCATGGGACTTAATGGATATTAATCCGCTCAGGGGACACTACACTTGGACCAACAAAAGGGTAGGTCCGGGGCATATCGCTGCCCATTTGGACAGATTCCTTGTCCAAAGTTCGTTCTTGACCCTTGGGCTCATAGCCACTTCAGAAATCCTCCCCCAGTACCTCTGACCATAAGCCAATTAGTCTAGAGCTAAGGAAGGACCAAGGCCAGGGGCCCATCCCCTTCATATTTAATCCTTCATGGACACAGGATAAAGATTTTCTGTGCAAAGTCTCCAGTGTATGGACAAGCAAGGTAAATGGTTCCGTGTTTTATGTCTGGGAAGAAAAATTGCGTAGGCTTAAGGCTGCGCTAAAATGTTGGGGAAAAAGACAATCTGATCCAACCACCCTGCGCATAGAAGCCCAAAGGAGTCTGGAGAGTCATCAACTCGATTTGGAAAACAGGAAGATCACACAGCAGGACTTACTGAAAGAGGACCAACTCCAAAGGAAATGGCACAAGGCCCACAGAGAGGAAGAAGGCTATTGGAGGCAAAAGTTTCGAAGTCTCTGGCTGAAGGAGGGAGACAAAAATACCAGTTATTTTCATAAGCAAGCGGAAGCAAGGAAACACTATAAGGCTGTGACAGAAATCCAAGTCCAAAACACCACAATCTCTGATCCAGAGGGCATTAGACATGCATCTTTTGAAACATTTGGCACCCTCTACTCAGAAACACAAAGGGCAAGCATTGACCCTCAAAGGTACCCCCTTTCCATTGTTCCAAATCTAATAAAAGACGACATCAATCTCAGGCTTGTGGAGGAAGTCACACAACAAGAAATAAAAGAGGCGTTGGACCAAATGCACCCGGATAAGGCCCCCGGATTGGATGGATTCACAGCCAGATTCTATCAGCAGTGCTGAGAAATAATCAAATCGGATCTAACCAAAATGATAAGAAAATCAGAAGCGAGCAGCAAGCTAGGAGGAAGCACAAATTCGACCTTCCTGGCACTCATCCCAAAAGAGAAAGGAGCGCTCAGCTTTAGTCGATTCAGGCCGATCTCCCTTTGTAACACAAGCTATAAAATTCTTACCAAGGTCATCGCAAACAGACTGAAAAAAGTTCTTCCTCTCATAGTACCTGAGAACCAAGGAGGCTTCATCAAAGGTAGGCAAATAGCAGACAACATAATCCTGGTGCAAGAAGCTCTTCATTCAAGTCTGCACAGAAAAGATAAAGGTATGATTATTAAACTAGATCTTGCAAATGCTTTTGACAGAGTTAGTCATAATTTTCTATTTGAGGTAATGAGGAAGTTCGGATTCGATCAGTCCTTTGTGAATTGGATAAGAGCCTGCATAGGGTCGCCATGGATATCCCCCATGGTAAATGGAAGAGTAACAAAATTTTTCAAAGCGTCTAGAGGTTTAAGGCAAGGATGCCCTCTCTCGCCCCTCCTCTATGCAATCCAAGCCTCGGTTCTTAGCTATCAGCTGGAAAATTCCAGAATCCAAAGCAACCTCCAAGGGCTAAGGATAGCACAAGGTGTGAAGGAAATCAACCATGCGCAATTTGCGGACGACACCCTGCTGCTAGGTGGGGCAAGTCTGTTAGTAGAAAAAAGGTTCAAAGAGGAGCTTGATGCATATGTTGTAGTTTCAGGCAGCGAGATAAGTTAAACAAAAAGAAAGATTTACAGATGGAACATAATACCCAAAGAAATGCTGGGAATTTCCAGAGTTTTGGGGATGGAAGGGCACATCAACTGGGATGCCTTCACCTACCTGGGAATCCCTATCTTCAAGGTTGTTCCAAGGGCCTCGCAATGGAACCACTTAATAGACAAGCTAAAAAAGAAAATTTCCTCCTGGGGGGCGAATTGGCTAAATCTAGCAGGGAGGATAGTCTTAATCAAATCCGTCCTGGCCAGTGTACCCATCTATCAGAACTCTTTGCTTCTAGCTCCAAGCTCCACAATCCAAAAAATGGAGGCAATGCAGAGAATCTTCCTGTGGGAAGGTGGGAAGAAAACAGGCAGGAGTCTTCAACTTATAAATTGGGACAAAATATCCAAACCCCTGTTGGAAGGAGGCCTCAATTTCAAAAAAACCCAAGTGCAAAATCTGGATTTAGGGGCGAAATTGCTATGACACATTGTCAGTGGTGATCTTGCCTGGAGCAAGGAAGCTATGTGGAAAAAATACTTCAGAAGCGCAAGGAAGAGGTGCATAGAAAACCCTTGCAGAGAGACTAAGGGGTCCCCAATATTCACTCTCTACAAAAAGGCCATGGCCCTGTTCACTCCTCACCTTACCTAGGTGCCGAGAAACGGGAAAAAAGTTAAAATCTGACAGGAGTCTATTCTAGGTGACCCCCCTCTAGAATTGAGTCAGGACCTGCAGCGTCTAAAAGTATGGATGGACGGGCAAAATCTAAAGATGCTCTTTGATATCTCAATGTGGGGGAATGACAGATGCAAGTCGTGGCAAGGATGGGAAGTGGGCAATCTGCCTCCGGACTTAGAAGATGACTGGTGCTCCCTAAAGCTCAGCCTTTAGGGGAAATACCCCATTAAAAAAAATGGGAAAGATGAGAGAGGATGGGGGAAGAATGCTCAGCCCTACTCCACCTCATTAGGATATAACACCTTCTGAAGCATCCCCCACGTCCCACCCAACCCGACCCTTTGGAAATCCATATGGAATTCTAAATCCATCCCCAAAATAGACCTGTTCCTCTGGACCCTCAGTCATAACAGCATTCAAACAGGGGAGAACCTCCAAAAGAAAGGTTGGGAGGGCCCCTTTAGGTGCCCCCTATGTCAACAAGCTGAAGAAACTTCAAATCACCTCCTTCTCAACTGTAGTTACTCAAAAGAAGTTTGGAGGCTGGTAGTTGGGTTGCAAACTGATCTTCCCCTTCCTCAAGACATTAACACCCTCCTCCAAAGTTGGAACGCCCTTTATCCTTTCCAAATTAAGAAGCAAAGTTATGCCTCGGGGCTTTGGTTGGAAAGAAACAACAGAGTGTTCAGGGATAAGAAAAGGAGTGCCCCACTAGTGAGTGCAAATTTTCAAGCATTCTTTGGTGAATGGGCCAGTTACCATCGTCATCCTCAATACAACAGGAAGCTGGAAGAAAAATAAGAGCTTTCGCTAGCCCAATTCAAAATACAAATGCAAACTGGAAACACAGGCAACACCATAATTCAAGAGAATTAGGAAATAAGGACAGGGAGGAAGGAATTCGACAAATGGAAAAATGAAAGGAAGGCCTATATCCTGTCCTTCTACGGGGCCTCAAAGGGAAATCCAGGTCAAGCAGGAGGAGGAGGAATGAATGTAAGCCCTAACGCAGAAGTCATGGTGCGATACGCCATTGGCTTAGGCACCGCCACCAACAACTATGCAGAAGCAATGGCATCATGGCAAGGCCTGTGCCAAGCCAAAGGAACGGAATCCGAAACTTGATTATCATAGGAGACTCCCACATGTTAATTAATGTCATTATCCATTCTTCAAAAAATCAAAGGGCACAGCTTAATAATTTGCTGGACAGAATTCACCTCCTCCTTAAAAATCTCGACTCATACCAGTTGTTTCATGTTCTGTGAGAGTTGAATAAGGAAGTGGACGAAGAGGCGAATAAAGGCACCCTCTTGGCACCAGGATGCATGAATATAAGAAGCCAGTTATCCATGGTGGACATACCTTGACCCACCTCCACACCAAGAAAGTGGCTCATGCAAGTGGCAAAGTGGGGGACAGGACCAAAACGACAGCGCCCAGACTCAACCAATAAAGAGGCGCGTGACAAGACAAATTGGGCAGAGGACGGCCCAAGAAAGATCGGATCTCTTGCACAGAGGAGACAACAGGAATCACCACCCATGCCTCTTGGGGAAATCAACAAAGGGTGGAATGATGAATGCAGGGAGGGCAAGATTAAATTCATGAAGCACCCTCAGCCTGGGAGTAGACCCATTCTTAGCAGTGAAGCGAACCCGACTGAGAGGATTAAGAGCGCGCAGAACAGAGGAGGGAAGATGGCCGCAAGTTCCAACCGAAACCTCACCATGGAGGAACGAATAAAACTTATGGATGAAATGCTGGAAATATTGAAGTAGACGCTCCAGTACCAACTCGATTTCCTGGAGAACTTAGACTCGGAGGCAGGCAGGCGACTGGAGCAACTGGAGCAGGATATTTCCACTGTAAAATTCGGATTCATAGAGGAGCTTAGAAAATTACATCAGGAGCTGAAGAACCCAAAAGATGAATTTGAGGAACATATCGGTCAACTGGAAGGCAAAATGTCCAAGCTGAACATCGAATGGGGGAAGGATCCCAAAGAGTAGTCATCCTCTTGGTCTGTAGTGATTTCTTCCCATCTCAAGCATCTTGAAATTTTGTATAGAAGTCAAGGCTTTAAAATAAATCTGTTTTCCGGGGGTGATCGTTAAATTTAGCACTTAGCTTATTGCAGGCAGCTGCTCAGTGTAGCTCTGCCATTTTGTAACCGAATAGTGGCTAGTCCACATTTAATACAAATCTCTCTAAATGTTTCTGTCAAAAAAAAAAACATGGGTAAACCCATGGGCCGACATCCCATACCCGTTACATAAACCCTAATAACCCAAAAATCCTACAAAATGAGTGAGATCCCGTGATCTCAACTCTTTCTGGGTGCTCCATCTTCAACCAGCCTGTCGAAGTCCCCAAAATGGTCAAACATGACCAATGTTCTCTCAAACCTTGGTCGAGGGCCAACAGGCCCCAATTCCCTTTCGACAACACCTGCAAAGAAGATTAAGTCTCACCCAAGGTAGAGGCAAGGGGGGTTGCAGGACTCAGGTGTCTACAACCAAGCTGGGACACATATCTATGATTAAAACACTTAACAAAGTGCTTAGCCAATAACATGCATTAGTTATTAAACCTTATTCACATCACATGTTAAACACTTATTACAAATCAATGCAGTAATAATCAAGATTAAGCACATCCAATTATTTAGCACATAGAATCAACTCAAATATAGCATTCATCATACATAATCACTAAGCATCCATAGATCTATCTATCATACATCATGATCAACGAACTAACTAGATAAATACATAAACAACATGAACAATATTGCACAAAGCACCTCAACATAGGATATACGTGGTTCACCTTAGTGTGGGGCTACGTCCACCAACTTCTTCTTATTCTTTATTAGTCTTAATTCTTCTTACATTCCTCTGCTCTTGTGCACAAAGCCACGGAGCCAACTCCGCAAAGGACAGGTGATCTACGCACAGCGCGCCAGATCCACCTTCCCCAAAATCAGATCAAGGCACAAATACAACTCCTCAATAGCACAAAGCCTTACATACAATGTATGTGCACAAATCAACTTACATTCTCTTGCACTAAGCCAATTACAAGTCTTTTCACATAGCTAACACTTTCCACTTCTTGCACTAAGATGATCACAAGTAACTACTTCTTACGTCGCTTAGCTATCTATTTATACATTTACAATGAGGCCTAAACATGGTTAAACCCATGGGTCGACATCCCATACCCGTTACATAAACCCTAATAACGCAAAAATCCCACAAAACGACTGAGATCCCGCAATCTCAGCTCTGCCTGGGCGCTCCATCTTCGACCAGCCTGTCGAAGTCCCAAAAATGGTCAAACACAACCAATGTTCTCTCAAAACTTGGTTGAGGGCCAACATCATGTTACAAGCAGGTGGGTGCTTGTCATATTGAATTGTAAGTGAGTGCTTACTATAGGGATTGGTGTCCCTCATAGGTTGTATCCTATAAAGAATGTAATTAGTGTTTAAATATAAGAAAATATTTCATGTTTTTCTCCCTTATTGTGTTTCCACATAAAATATCCATGCACTGTTCCTTTTTGTTGAGCTCTATTGATCTAAATAATTCTCTACATTTCTTATGATTAATTATGTGAAGATCAGTCAAAGTAGTAAAACGAAAAAGTGATTAAAATATGTCGATTATT
>SNQJ01S0119917.1:27281-53110 GCA_010110895.2 Picea sitchensis
TAGCCGCAATACATTTCCCTCATAAAAGAGGGTTGCCTTCTAGGGCAAAAAACCCTAACATAATCTCTACCGTTAGATCTGCGACCTTATAATGAACAGTCTAGATTTACAATGAAATTACAATATACTTTTAAAAGGCAATTTTTTCTTCGGGGGCTTCGCCCCCAGACCCCCCAGCCGGGGGGATAGCCCCCCCGGACCCCGCAGAGGGGGTACCCCCCCTCTGCACTTCCCCGCATGGAAGAGTGTACATACTTCTGGGGTGTAAATACATCATGGGGTATAAACACAGCTGAAAACAAGGACCTCTGAATCAGGAAGATAATCAGGCTCCACAACCAACAGAAGGTGTTGTTGGTGAGAAATGCTTGAATGTGGCAATGTTGAAAAATGCTTAATTTTCCTATTTGTCCTATCTCCAAGGTGAAACAACATTTTGTGATACCTGTTGCATAAAATCACATACACAGACAGAACAATACTTCCAGATTTCATGAGCATTAATAATACAGGTGACAGATCCTAGGCAGTGCAACAACTTGCAGCAAAACTTCTTTCTCATTTATTTCTGGAAGATTACTTGCAGAGGGACATGATCACTTAATATGCAATTGGTCCTCTGGTTTATGTTCTTGGATATGGCATGCCCAGTTTGCAACAAAAGGCAATCTAAGATCTTTTTTGTAAATAGTTTTGAAGACCTACAGTTTTGGCTGCTTATTTTACTCTGTCTCATGCCTATTAGCAACTGAAAACAAAGCTTTCGATGGCTTACTCACCATAATTTTTTTCCTCTAAACCACTGAAAACACAGACATTGGCAGAATGTCTTTCTTTTTGCCCAGATCAAAGTTTTTTGTTCCCAGGATGCATGGAGATGATCTTTTATGAAGGAAAATAATTAAAAGGATTCAAATCATTATCCTTTCTCAACATTAGGGGCATAATACAATGCAAGAAGATCAAAATCCCTTTGATATTTTTGGTCAAAGATATCAAAGCTGTCAAAAGGAGATTTCCAGGATAAGAATATTATCTTCCATATGTCAATTGAAGACTCTAGAAGGCATAGTCATCATCTAATACACAGGAGGAGTTGTCAAAGACTTAGTGTTAGTATATGGTTTGATTTCCTTTTACATAGGATCTGATTCCTATTATTTTGTAAATAGTTTTATATTACTATTTTAGTATTATTCAATCCTTTTTGATAGGATCTGACTTCTTGATGTAAAGGTTATAAATCCAAAGATAGATAATATTGTTGAGGGTTCGAGTCTAGATACATATACCTTGAGCTATTGTAACAGACTTTCATATATATAATTCAAATCACAGTTTCCTTTCATTATTGATGTCAGATTGCCATTACCTTTCTCTTTATGTACTTTGATTCAAGTTTGTTTTAGTTGCTAATGACTGTTATCTCATTTTGTCAGCTCATAAGCTTGGTTTAATAGTAATCTACACTATCTTGTTTGACCCATCACATGTGTGTTCTGGTTAATAAGCATAGCTTTCTTCATCCACCAGTTTTTCTATCTATCTGATCATTAATTCTTGAGAGCATTGTCTCATTTGGTTATATACATTTGATTTTCTTGATACCAATCCAGTAGGTCAGTTATCCTATTTGATCCACACATAAACACAAAAACAATCACATTTTAAGTTACCAGGCTTCTTCAAGCTACAACCTGAGAAGGACTCTTGGAGTGATAACAAATTGGTGCCATTGTCGGGGAGAGGATATTGAAGCTCAACTTCCCAGGGAGACGACATAGATCCATATTTGATGATAGACAAAGCCTGGACATCATTTGGTTGAAATCATCTATCTAGCGACTCCATGAAGGACAGATTCAATGGCAACTCCATTGTTCAGAAATTTGTTGACGACTCCACTGGTATGTAATGAACAAGATCATAGCTAAGAGGTATCATTTCTGTGATTTTTCAAAGATTGTTGGTTTCCCTAATCCAGTGCCTAGTAGAGATGAATGGGAAAATAACCTTCCTAGATTTTGAGGTGAAGATTGGGAAGTACCAGTTGAACATTTGCTAGACTTTCATGATTTCATTTGTCGGTTGCAAATTGAGCATGAGGATGTTTAGATCCGTCTCTTCTGTTTTTCATTAGAGGGGATTTCTCGTGATTGGTACCGGTCTCTTCCTATTTCCAGTATCAACTCTTTGGCAGATTTTCATGCTACCTTTAATTTGTTCCATAAAGGAATATTTTCAGCTGACCTTCTATTTCCTGAATGTTGTCATGAATTCAATTTATTGACTAAAGATTCAAATAATCATGAAGAGTATGTTGTTATAGGGGATACCTCTCATTGTGACCTAGACATTGATGATCTTCACAATGTTAGCCATAGTATAGATGCTTTTGACATTGTAACAAATGCATCTATTGTATTAGGCTGTCAAAAAGATCACATTGTCCCCTTTGAAGACTTGAAAGATGATGAGCAGATTGACAGATCAGCATGAGGAATTGGCAGATCAACAAGTGACAGTTTTAGATCTACATAAAATATTAAAGACAATCCTCAGCTTCTAGTTTTGCAGACTAAGGAAAGTGGTTGTAACCATGAGGAACAAGATTTTAAGGAACCATCTAATCTTCATCTAGAACATCAAGAGGATCCTCCTTATCCTTATGAATATGTTGTTTCAAATTATGATGAGGAACAAGGTTAGATTTTTCCAAATCTATTTCATGATCCTATTGTTAATACTTCTATACAAGAAGCTTCATCACTGTCATTAGGATCTTATCTTGATGATCCTATATTCAACCAATACAGTGATGAGGAAGGAAATGTTAAGGTTTGTGAAGACTTATTGTTTACTCAAATTTCATCTAGTTCTTCTTTTCAGCAGAGAGATGATTAAAAATGTGTGCATACTGTAATTGATGCTTGTTACGAATCTGTTGTTCAAAAGTCCAATGAAGATCTTTTTTCCTACAAAGATATTATTGTTGGAGAGGAAATTATTTGTTGTGATAAGCCAGCATATCATCATGATGAATTCAGATTATAGATATATGTTGAAGGGGAGCAGAAAGGTTCAGACCAACAGTTGAGCTTGCATTTTTCTCCGACAAAGATTGAGCAGTCCACGCTCAGCATTGAGATCAATGAAAGAAATCAGTAGCAGCATTTCTTTCAGCTGGAACATCAGCATAAAGAGGTATTCCTATGTGGTTTTAATGACCCTATTGCAAACTATTTGGAATCTATGAGCATCATATATGTTAAAGTATTTTTGTCAGATGAAATTTGTCTTTATCATCTATTCAAACCACTTTTATGTTGGTTATGCATTCCATTATTTTTCGGGTTAAGATCAAGAACAGGTTCAGTAAATTAGTTTCTGACATGGCTTAATTGGAAGCATGAGTTTACTTGATTAAGAATCAGTACAATGGTTATAGTAGGAGTGGATAAATAAGCTCCTCATCAGAGCAAGTAGATTCTTCTAGTTATTGGTTGTTGAATAAGCAAAGCAGGCTATAGGCAGGTTACATGCAGGCTATAGGTTTACAGGGGATCAGTTGTAAAGGGAAAATGACTCCATAGCCCAATGGTAAAGGTGACTGGAACTACTAGGTTCTTGGAAACCTCACAAGGAGGTATCCATCCCAGTTGGAGCCAGATGTTATCTCCTCAAATGATTTTGCAAATTTTGAGGAATTTCATTCGTTCGTTCTTAAACGTGTTATTTTCCTTAGTCTTATGGCTAGTGTTTTAGCTCCAAATTCTTCAACAACTACCATTGATCTCTCTTGCCTAGAAATCCTTTGGTCTCTTCCTCTTTACCTGCAATACACAAAATGAAAATAAAATGTTACAAAGCCGACATCCTAGCTTTATTGGCTTTAATATTTTCAAAATAACAATATGCATTTTTTGTTATGAAGTGATGGGTGCTTGAAGTAATTATAAACCTAAGTTGAATCCTTAGTTCATGTCCACATGTCACACCAACTTACACTAAAGACAAACCATAAGTTAAAACTACATGTCCTATTCTTATGCTAATTCCATGAGTCGAGCCAAGCCATATGTTTAATTCTCATATTTAGCCACTAGGCCAATTCTCATGCTAAAGATCTCGGGTTTTATGTTTATTTTGGAGGACCCACGCGTTAAGTCATGTAGTCAATCCTGTCAGGCTGCGATATTAAAGATTTTAATGACCTGAAACACTGAATTGTCAAACCAGGGCAAGTAAACTTAGAGATGCTACACTGTATGTGCGGGTAAGATTCTAATCCCTATCTAAAGACTATTCTTAGAAGAAAACACAAACTCACTCTTAGAAACTGAATCCTAATGACTATCCTGAAACTCATCATCCCCTATTTAATTCATCAACAGAAAACAATCCTATGCTTAAGTGATGGTGCTTCTATTTCTACTCTAATGTGATTTCACACGACTATCTAACACTATCTTGAATCATCTAATCATCATTGTTTCTATCTAAGCCATAACGGAAAGATTATTTCCTAAATTTCTTTTAATCTAAACATTGAAAAATAAATTTAAATCTATCCACAGGAAAACAAAGAAATATCCTACTTACCCTACTGGTACCAGAAGCTTTCTCTAATTCAATTGAAACCTAACTATCCTAACTAAGCGAAGTAACCTAACGATCTTAACCAAAACAAAGTACATTCAAACTCTAAGTTACGTTCAGATTAAAAAAAAACTGGGAACAAAGCAAACCTAGTTCATGCTCTAAACTCTACAGGAATCAACCATGCTTTCAATACTCATCAACATAGAAGATATTAATATGTTGGAAACGATACAGTTGAAGAATAATCAAGCAAGAATCTGAACAAGTTAATTCCAAAACTCAATAAACTAACATGCATGCAGATACTCAGATACTGAAATGAACTAAATCTAAGACAAAGAAAAGAAACGACTTGAACCTGTTTGGCGGGCCCAACCAAAAGGTACAATCGCCGAAAGGAAAAACCAGAACTACTCAATCATTCTATGCAAACACTAGCCATGCTTCACGCTCCATTTACTCAGAGAAATAACTCAAATCATATGACAGTGAAATAACATAATGCAAAGGCAGATTGTATTCAGAAATGTGTATCATAACATAACATAACCCAACATGTCTTAGGAGTGATCTTCTGTTTATATAGATCCTCCTCAAAAGTAGTTTAAAGAAACAGTACATTAATTCAAACGGATCCCAGATCCGAAAATAACTCGAAATCAGTTAAAAACGGTATTCACATCTTCGTGCCACGCAGTGTCACGAAGTGTGAGTCATGAAGTATTACAACTCTGTTCTATAATTTCGCCTTCAATCAACATATGAGTGGTGACTTCATCTATCATGTAAATTGCACTGTCTTCCACTCTGGCCATAACGTGCGGATCTTTAGCAGCTTCGTTGGTATCTCCACAGGGTACGAGTTGGTACCTGGTACTGGCAAATCCTGTTTCAAATAGAAATAGTACCTAACTCAAGCCAAATTAGTTTCAATATTAATTTAAAGCATCAAAATACATAAAAATAACTTGAAACGTAAAAATACCTTGAGTAACCCCATTGAGTGGTAAAGAGATGTCAAGTGTGTCATAACAAGGCCAAAAGGGAGTGGTACTGGGTATGGAAATGGAGGCCTTTGTGATATAATATAGGCAAAAACATGATCAAAACTGGAGACCAACAAATCCATGAGTCTAGTTTATCAATCCTAGCACACCAAGCCACGATCCAAGTCATTAGTTATGCCAAATCACAATTTCAAAGTCACAGGTCAAAGTTATTTGAAAGAGAAATCCACGGGATGGTCCCTCTTGTCATATCTCGTTGACAAATCAGGAGAAGGCATCGAGTTCATCTATTTTGAGATTGCAGGGTATCTACATACGTGTCATTTTCATTTGCAGGGATTACAGATTGTCCAGCTTGCAGGTGTATGTGTTTTGGTAGGTGACTCATGGAAATGCACAAAGCTCGAGCTGTTAGTTGTCAAGCCAAGTAGCTGTGCACAAATATTCAAATCTGCATATCAAGTGTATTCAACTCAAAGATGATTTTGTTGTGCTAGGAGTAGCTTCTTTCCATGGAGGTTAAATGAGGAGGATGGGTAAGATCTCAAATAGCACAGTTGATCCCTGTGCTAAAAGCGTAGTTACATAGATGCATCTAGCAACCGTTTCTTCAAATGTCGGAATACTTACCAACAACATGAAAAATGCTTCAAGCAAAGGGTTTGGAATCGTGCCTGGAAGAAGAAGAGTCACGAACATGTGGAAGGTGAATAAAAGGAAAATGCAGGAATACTGTGAAACAATTTAGATACGTACTTAGCATAAATGGATTAGGTGAGTTTGAGCTTTGTGTGATTAGAAATATTTTTCCTGAAACTGTAGAGGAGGTCAAATCTATGGTTCCATTCCTTAAGAAAAAAGGACGTGCATGTGATGATGAAAGGATTGAGAAAATGCTCAATGATCTTGCAATAATCAAGAAATTAGAATAAGATATTCTAATTGATTTGGTCGACTCGGTGCATTTTTGTTTTACAACAATGTAGAAGGTGTTGTTGGTGAGAAATGCTTGAATGTGGCAATGCTGAAAAATGCTTAATTTTCCTGTTTGTCCTATATCCAAGGTGAAACAACATTTTGTGATACCTGTTGAAGAAAATCACATACACAAACAGAACAATACTTCCATATTTCATGAGCATTAATAATACAGGTGACAGATCCTAAGCAGTGCAACAACTTGCAACAAAACTTCTTTCTCATTTCTTTTTGGAAGATTACTTGCAGAGGGACATGATCACTTAATATGAAATTGGTCCTCTGGTTTATGTTCTTGGATCTGGCATGCCCAGTTTTCAACAAAAGGCAATCTAAGATCTTTTTTGTAAACAGTTTTGAAGACCTGCAGTTTTGGTTGCTTATCTTACTCTGTCCCATGCCTATTAGCAACCGAAAACAAAGATTTCAGTGGCTTACTCACCATAAATTTTTTCCTCTAAACCACTGAAAACACATGCACTGGTACAATGTCTTTCTTTTTTCCTAGGTCGATTTTTTTTGTTCCTAGGATGCATGGAAATGGTCTTTTATGTAGGGAAATAATTAAAAGGATTCAAATCATTATCCTTTCTCAACATTAGGGGAAGAATACAATGCAAGAAGATCAAAAGCCCTTTGATATTTTTGGTCAAATACATCAAAGTTGTCAAAAGGAGATTTCCAGGATAAGAATATTAACTTCCAGATGTCAATTGAAGACTCTAGAAGGCATAGTCATCATCCAACACACAGGAGGAGCTGTCAAAGACTTAGTGTTAGGATATGGTTTGATTTCCTTTTACATGGGATCTGATTCCTATTATTTTGTAAATAGTTTTTTATTACTATTTTAGTATTATTCGATCCTTTTTTATAGGATCTGACTTCTTAATGTAAGGCTATAAAGCCAAAGATAGATAATATTGTTGAGGGTTCGAGTCTGGATACAGATACCTTGAGGATATTGTAATAGACTTTCAGATATATAATTCAAATCACAGTTTCATTTCATTATTGATGTCATATTTCCATTACCTTTCTCTTTATGTACTTTGATTCAAGTTTGTTTTAGCTGCTAATGACTTTTATCTCATTTTGTCAGCTCATAATCTTGGTTTAATAGTAATATACACTATCTTATTTGACACATCACATGTGTGTTATGGTTAATAAGCATAGCTTTCTTCATCCACCAGTTTTGCTATCTATCTGATCATTAATTCTTGAGAGCATTGTCTCATTTGGTGATATACATTTGATTGTCTTGATACCAATCCAGTAGGTCAGTTATACCATTTGATCCACACATAAACACAAAAACAATCACATTTTAAGTTATTGGGCTTCTTCAAGCTACAACCCGAGAAGGACTCCTAGAGTGATAACATGAACTTTGAAAACCCAGTAAAAATTAGTATCAAACAAGCAATAAGAGATATGCCAAAGATCATAAAACCCTAAAGCACTATCTGTAAGAAGTTCTCGAATGGAAAACAATCAAGGGTGAGCTTCAAGACAAAGGAATATGCAACATCCATGCCATTGGATCTGGTATATACAAATCTAAGTAGAACAACAAGAACTAAGAGCATGCAAGGAGGAAGCTACTTCATGTTGCTCATAAATGACTATACAAGAATGACTTGGGTTACATTTCTAAAAAATAAATCCGAGGCATTTGACAAATTTAAAGCATTCAAAGGTTTAGTTCAGAATGAGACAGATCTAAAAATCAAATGCATAAGGTTATATAATGGAGGTGAATTCACATCAAATGAGTTTGAATAATTTTTTGAAGCACATGGAATAAAAAGATAGTATGCAGATGCGAGAACTCCTCAACAAAATGGAGTAGTTTAAAGGGAAAAACAAACATGTACAAGAAATTGCTAGAACAATGTTAAATGAAGCAGGATTATCAGACAATTTTTGGAGAGAAGTAGTTTATACTACTATCTACATTTTAAACAGAGGAAAAATCAGTGTCAATGGTGAAAAGACACCATATGGATTATGGAAAGGTTGATCAACATCTGTTAAACACTTAAAAATATTTGGAAGCAAGTGTTACATTAAACAAGATGATGAAGATTTAGTCAAGTTTGACTCAAGGGAAAATAAAGGAATTTTTCTTGGGTATTCATCAAGAAGCAAATCCTATAGATGTTAAAACAAAAGACTGCAAAAGATTGTTGAAAGCGTTAATTTCATAATTGATGAGGAAATACCACACAGGAACAAGTCAGAAGAAGAAGAAATAGACTACAACAAAGAAGAAGAAGAAGAACACAAAGAAGAAGGACAAGGAAATGAAGAAGAAGAATAAGAAGAAACTAAACGTCAAGATACACAAACACCATTAAGGTTTGTGCAAAAAAACATCCATAAAACTTGATTCTCGGTGACAAAAGTGATCAAACCCAAACTAGGAGAAAATTGGCAAGTAGTTTTGAACATGTGAATTTCTCTTTATTATCCATAATAGAGCCTAAATGTTTTGCATAAGCTAGTAATGATCAACATTGGGTGAATTCTATGGAAGAAGAGTTAAACCAGATTGAGAAAAAACAGACATGGGAACTTGTCCCAAGACCTAAAGATAAAAATGTGATTGGTACAAAGTGGATATCCAAAAATAAATTGAATGACGATGGAAACGTAGTAAGAAATAAAGAAAGACTAGTTTGTAAAGGGTATTCTCAAGTAAAAGGTATTTATTTTGAAGAAACCTTTGCTTTCGTTGCAAGACTGGAATCCATTAATATGTTTTTTTTCCATTTGCAAGATTTAAGATTTTTAAGGTATATCAGATGAATGTTAACTCTACATTCCTGAATGGATATTTAGAGGAATACGTGTACATTGAACAACCAGAAGGATTCCTATTATCATAAAATAAAGACTATGTTTGCAGATTAAGGAAAGAACTTTATGGATTGGAGTAAGCTCCCAAGGCATGGTATTCTAAACTTGACAAGTATTTGCAGCAACAAGATTTCAAAAGAGGAACAAAAAACAACAATATTTATATCAAAATCGATAATACAGAGATGTTAATCATTGTTGTTTATGTGGATGATATCATTTTTGGAAGCAATGATGATAGAATGAGATAAAAGTTTGTAGAATAAATGCAAAAACAATTTCAGATGTCTATGCTTTGGGAACTGCATTTCTTCATAGGACTGTAGATTATTCAAACCAACAAAGGTATATTCATTTATCAGATAAAACACATCAAAGAAATGTTGAAGAAGTTTGGAATGGAAGACTGTAAACCTGTCAGCACACCCATGGTCACTGGTTGTAAGCTAAGTAGAGAATATGAATCAAAGCAATAAAATAAAACCTTGTAAATATCAATGATATGAAGTATCTTGTATGTACTATCTTCAAGACCAGATATTATGCAAGCAGTAGGGCTAGTTGGAAGGTTTCAAGCAGCACCAAAGGAAACACATGTACTGGCAATAAAAATAATATTTAGATATTTGAAAGGCATGTTGGACTTTGGTTTATGGTATCCCATAGGAAAATAATTTACTTTGACAACTTACACAAATGCAGATTGGGCAGATAGTGTGGATGACAAAAAGAGCACCAGTGGTGGAGAATTATTTTTAGGCAATACCTGGTGTTCTGGTTCAACGAGAAGAAATCATCGATCTCTCTCTCTACAATAGAATAATATATTGAATCAATAACCTGATGTACACAAGTTCTCTAAATGAAACAAAAACTAAAATATATTCAGGTAGAGTATGATAAGCCAATATCAATTATTTGTGACAATACTAGTGTAATAAATATTTTCAAGAACCCATTCATGCGCTCAAAGACAAAGAACATTCCAATCAAGTATTATTTCTTAAGAGAACAAGTCATGAAACAAAATTTCAAGCTGGAATATATTAGCACAAAGGAACAAGTTGCTAATATATTTACAAATCCTCTTCCTAGAGAATTATTCGAGTATCTCAAACAGAAGTTGGGGGTGGTCCCCATGCCATCCAATCACTGAAGAACTACAAGAGGTGCACCAACCCAGGGGGAGATACATAAGGATAAGAAGGTGGTTGGTTGTAGAATAGAAAATAAATATTATAGTAAAAGGGAGAGAATATCCATTTTCCATTGATGTCAAATGGGGGGAGTACAAAGAAAAGGGGAGATTTGTAGTGTTGAGACAAGGGGAGATTTGCAAAAAGAGCGATGTGTTTACGTCAATGAAAAAGGGGGATTTTTTTGGAAATTGTGTTGTCAATGATGTCAAAGGATGTCATTGATATCACAGGTAGGGGAAGACTGATCTGAAAATGATCTTTTAAAGACTTTGGTTAAGTTTATGCACGAGTTGATTTACCACTTAGGAATTAAGAGAAGAAGAAGATTTTAATGAAATAATGTTGCAGCCATCATAAAGAATACATAACATAAATTAAACATTAAGAACACCAAACCATAACTCCAATATTGTTAACGAATTTCGACAAGGTTGCCTACGTCTTTGGGCCTTTGTCTAAGTGGGGGAGGCTTTCTTATTAATCTTCAATGCTTCAAAAATACATCAGAAATGCATCAAATGGATTACAAAATGGTTTGGTTGTGTTCTACTCGACCTCATGAATCCAAAACAACTGACGGCACTGAAAAAGGTTGAGCGTAGCTCTCGGAAATGGCCTCCAAAGTTCACTTCCTTAATGGCTTCCCTGCATAAAAATGGCTTGATCTTCCAAACTCTTTAGAATTATGCTCTGATGGACCTCCTTGGACTGTCAAAAACCTTTGGTTTATGTATATTTTGAGTTGGGGGTCTAAATCCAACTTCCCCCCAAGATCTGGCCTCTTTCTAGGCTCTAGATCCACTCTTTTTGGCCAAAAATCCACAAAAATCAGCAAAATATCCATTAATATAAGGTCAAAACCCAAAATTTGGAAAACAATCTGCTTAAGCCCCCAGTTAGGGCATTCTCCCCCCCTATGTGGTCATATGAGGGCCATGTGGCCTAGTGCTAAGGGGCACACCTCCCTTAGTTGGAAAAGGTGCTTAAGTTCAAATTTTTGAAAAGTGGGTTTTTTTCTCTAAAGTAGTAATTTTCCCTTTGTGGCTAGCTCATTGTGCTTAAGTCATTTTAAGAGGCAAGTCATGGGATCGAATCCCATGGAATCCAATAATATAAATTTGAACTTTTTAAGGCCTTAACCATGGTGACATGTGACACCCTTGGATTGGACCATGTGTCAGCCCATGGTTGGCCAATCTTTTGCCACATGGACTATCAAAACTTTGACACTTGTCATCATGAACCCTTTCCACTTGTCATTACCTAGTGATACCACATGTTGTCACCTAATGGCTGCCACTTTTTGAATTCAGAGGATACTACTTGTTTTAATCTGAAGCTTCCATGTGTCACATGTTGAAGATGCCATGTGTCCCTTTAACCCTTTGACTTTTTGCTAGAGAAGAACAAATTTTCCAACTACCATAACTTTCTCATATGAATTTCGTTTTTCGATCCATTTGCGCCACTGGAAATCTTGTGACGAGCACTTCACGATCATGTTGTTTTATTGAGAATTTGAGAACTTTGAGTTTTTGTCCTTTCTGGATCCAGTTGGATCACACCTCCTTGGTCCTCCAAAAGGATATTGACCAGTCATCAAGTGCAACATAGGCCTCACCACTCGTCCTTTGTCTTTAAACTATGTACTGTGCACTTGTCACATCATAATAAATTTCATAATAACCATGACAACTGAAAGCATATTGTTAGCCATTTGAAATCGTTCACATCTTACTGAATCCAATACCATCCATCTGGAAAATATTAGTAGCGATAACATCAGAAATATGACTGAAAGTGAACCAATATGTTTAATGTGCTTGCACAAAATTAACTTATCTTGAAGCAAAGTATGATTGAACTCCCATTCTACAACCATCTCATGTTCATGCTTAAGATCAACTGCTTTACTTGGCACACTCATAGGTTTATTGCTTTCATAAGATGCCTTCTTTAATTGTTCCATTGTTAGAAGAGATTGATTTGCTTTTATGTGATGAGCATGTACAACATATTCATTGCCTTTCTTAAACAAGTGATATTGATTATGTTCCTTGTAGAAGATTGCTTTGAGATCGTATAAATAAGGGATTCCTAAGACCATTCCACATGTTTCTAGTGACACCACATCACATATTACTTCATCCACATACTTAGATGTAATTTCAAACTTTATGATACATTGCTTTGTTATGGACAATTTATGATCTTTGCTTATCCAATTTAGTGAATAGGGTTTGTGATGCAACTTAGTTGTCAATCCCAATTTCTTAACCACTCCTTCTAAAATTAAGTTAGATTGAGATCCACTATCTAACAATGTATTGATCTTAGTATGTTTCATTATGACCCTTATATGAAACAATTTACTTCTAGAATCATAACCATCACCAATTTTACCTGTCAAACCAACTATTGTAATATTAGACTCATCTACTGAATCTGATCCCAAGTCTGTTGGTCGTGTTGTTGTTGCAACGTTTTGTCTCCATTTCCTTTCTTTGAACCACTTTGGTCTCTTCTCTGGGTGCAATTGTCGTCAATGCTCATCATCGTGCCCTTATTTCTTGCAATGCTTGCAAGAGAGCTTCTCTTCCTTCATTGTCGCTAAATTTTCTTTCTTTCCATTCCCTTTTCCTTTTCCATCCTTCTTTGAAAATGATTCCCCTGATACACTAACTCTGGTTTTTCCTACTTCAATATACGTTGCTTGAACAGAAACCTCATTAAGATTATTAGGTCCAAACATGAATACACTATTACGAATATAAGTAGGAAAACCTCCTATATACTTCATAAGAGTTTCTTGTGTAGTTAATGGAACATCTAACATCAAATCCATATTGCGAAATTCATCTGTATATTCCTGCACCGATTTTCCTTTCCTTAACTTAAGACTTTGCCATTCAATTAACTCCCTTTCCTTATATGCCAAAGGATAGAACTATTTTCTAAGTGCAGAAATAAAATCATGCCATGAAGGAAAAATCTTACCAACTTGCTAAGTTCCATGTTGCATCTTACTTTGCCACCAGATGAGATTTGTTCCTTTAAGACAAAGTGATGCCAATCTAATTTTTGCTGCCTCATCTTTGATTTTCTGCACATTAAATTATACCTCCATTTGTCTAACCCAGTTATCAATTTTCTCGACATTAACTTCGCCATCATACATAGGTAAAACAAATTTTACATCAAGTTTAAGTAATGGCATATCGTGCTTATGTTTATGAGAATGTTTTCTTGTAGTATAAGTTGAAATTGTACTTGAAGAAGAAGAAGATGGAGATGAAGGAGGAGTTTTAGGAGGGTCCTCTCCTTCTTCACTTTTGTCTTGCTTTGAATATTCTCCTTGAAAAGGTTTCTTCCGTTCCAAGTAATCATCATATAACACTTTTACCATCTCTGACATGGAAAAGAAAGTTCTTTGAAACTCTCTTTCATTTTGAGAAATTCCTTCTTCTGATGCCATCTTCTCACTTTGATATGTCCTCTTTCTTGATCCAATCTCAGGATATCCTTCTACAAGCTCACCTTCACCGCGACTTAGCTTTTCCCCGATAATCATGAAAACTCAAACAACCAATTGTCAACTTGCTCTGATACCACTTGATCCGAAAATGATATTTTAAAGACTTTGGTTAATTTTATGCATGAGTTTATTTACCACTTAGGAATTAATAGAATAAGAATATTTTAATGAAACAATGTTGCAACCATCATAAATAATACAGAACATAAAGTAAACATTAAGAACAACAAACCATAATGCCAAAATTGTTAATATTCAATTCTTCAAAAATACATCATAAATGCATCAAATGGATTAAAAATTGGTATGGTTGTGTTCTTCTTGACCTCAGGAATCCAACACAATTGGAGGCACTGAAAAAGGTTGAGCGTAGCTCCCAGAAATGGCCTCCAAAGTTCACTTCCTCAATGGCTTCCCTGCATAAAAATGGCTTGATCTTCCAAACTCTTCAACATTCTGCTCTTCTGGACGTCCTTGGACTGTCAAAAACCTCTGTTTTATGTATATTTTGAGTTGGGGGTCGAAATCCAACTTCCCCCCAAGATTTGGCCTCTTTTTGGGCTCCAGATCCACTCTTTTTAGCCAAAAATCCACAAAAATCAGCGAAAAATCCATTAATATAAGGTCAAAACCCAAAATTTGGCAAAAACTACGATTAAGCCCCCAGTTAGGGCGCATGCCCTCCTTCTGGGTCATATGAGGGCCATGTGGCCTAGTGCTAAGGGGTGCACCTCCCTTATTTGGACAAGGTGCTTAAGTTTAAATTTATGAAAAGTGGTTTTTTCTCTAAAGTAGTAATTCGTCCTTTGTGGCTAGCTCATTGTGCTTAAGTCATTTGAAGAGGTGGGTCATGGGATCGAATCTCATGGAGTCCAAGAATATAAATTTGACCTTTTTAAGTCCTTTACCATGGTGACATGTGGCACCCTTGGATTGGACCATGTGTCAGCCCATGGTTGGCCAATCGTTTGCCACATGGACTATCAAAACTTTGACACTTGTCATCATGAACCATTGCCACTTGTCATGACATAGTGATACCACATGTCCTCACCTGATGGCTTCCAATTTTCATAATCTGAACCTGCCACGTGTCACATGATGAAGATGCCACGTGTCCCTTTGACCCTTTGACTTTTTGCTAGAGAAGACCAAATTTTCCAACTACCATAACTTTCTCATACGACGTCCGTTTTTTGATCCATTTGCGTCGTTGGAAAGATTGCAATGAGCACTTCACGATCGTGTAGTTTTATTGAGAATTTGATAAATTTGAGTTTTAGGTCTTTCTGGATCTAGTTGGATCAAAGACTAACTGTTGTCAATGACAGGGAGAAGAGTAGATCGAGGAAGCATCCAAACTACTACAACCAAAGAGAAAGTGAACATACTACAGATCAAGACAGACAAAGGAAGTTGAGAATGTTTTTGGGTGGTATTAAGTCTCTACGCACATAGCTCTGTGTCTACACTAAATCAAGAACGAGAACAATGAAGTAATTGTGTAGAAAATAACATGCATGATGAGAAATGTGAATGGAGGATGGATACAATGACCTTACAAATACATGTCCAAATATGTAGAAGAGGTGTTGTGTTTACTCACGAAATGATAGGTCCAAGGATCGAACCAGACAGACGATGAAAATATTATACAGATTTGAAGTCTAATGGCACAACAAAGTATTTTCGCAAAATGATATATCCCACATTCATTGGGAAAAAAAGGTTCAAAAGGTTTATAATGAAAAGGAGTCATCATTCGGTTTGAAGGAAAGTGAGTAGAAGAGTTATGGAACCTTACGTAAAGGATTAAATTTTGAGCAATTAGATCTTGATTGCTCATCTCTAGAGATCAACAATTAAGATCAAATATTGGGGTATGACACATGGTGGTCTAGCTCAACCATGTCAGTGACACAACAACACCATGTGTCCAAATAGATGAGTGCCATATCAGAGGAAGTCCATGTCAAGAAAACAACCAACAACTTTTCATATGTCACATTAGTGCCACATGTCAGGAAACGTATCGATTCCATGTCATGAAGGTGGCATTCACATGGCATCCAGGTCATCGGAAAAATCAACACAAATCTCTTGCAAAATGACTAAGTATCAAGATATAGAGGAGATAGTGAACACGACAGAGAATCAAGGGTATGTGAAGAATATGAGAGTGTGAACCCATGGTGAAATATTGGAAAATAACTAAGTACCAGGAATCAGTTGACGTCTCGAGAAATGGCTAAGTATGAAGATTGGATTGGTTGGACGAATAGAGTTGACAAGAGAAGAACAAATGAAGATGTCTTGAATACCCGTGGTAAGAAGGTCGAAAATTGGCTAAGTATAGGAGGTCCGTGGAGGAGTTCGAAAAATCGAATAAGTGTCAAGGATCGGTCAAACTGACAAGGCCACAAGAATTAGGGAAATGTTGTATTCCTATTGCCCACAATGAAATCTCAAGAATTGGATAAGTATCCATATTAACTAAGTGACAAGATATCGTGGAGCATGATGAACCATGAGAAAAATTCCAAGTATGAGGAGTATATCAAAGGGTAGAGAGGGTGAGAGATCCAATGACCCAAAATTTTTCCACATGTCTTAGATTAGACGGTCCATAGGGTGAGAGATATGACGCTTATTATGTTTCATAGACTCATGATGAAATTCTTGGAAATGCATCTAAGTTTAGGTGCAATGTGAGTGTGGTGGAACCAAAAAGGTATATTATGCAATCCGTGAAAGTTTGAACATAGATGCCTTGGACCCACGAACTTGCAGTAAGACTTTGAGAGATTATCTAAGTATGGGTAAAGGAAAGATCAATAATCGAGATCATTCTGAGATCTGATCGGATGGTGGCTATAAGTTGAAGACCTGGTGGTCTCAACATGCTAAGTAGATCAACGGTTGTGATTGAATGGAGGTCCAGATCTGATGGTTGTTTTGCATTGTGATTTCATTGCATGTTTTAAACGATAGTGAATAGATTGACGGTGGAAAATCAATCAAGGAACAAATCAGATGGCTACCGAGCCACGAGGATGTGTCACACATTTTTTTGAACAGAGAATAGATCGATGGTCGAGAGTTAATATGAGAGAATATCATATAGTTGTCGAGTTTCATAATTCATACTCTGTCCAGAAAGCAGATGGCATGTGATGAAAGGAAATTGAAGGCCAATTTCTAAGGAGGATCACAACCATGTTTTGTGGAGACCTAGACCCAACTCCATGAACACACTTATGCATGTGTACAATTCATGGAGGTATAAAATGTATAATTAAATATGTGTGAATTCAATTCTAGTGTGTGTGAAAATTGGGTAAGGATGGAAGAGTGAAGTGTGCAGGAGCAGGGTATCGAGTGAAGAGAAGCTCTGAAGCTTTGAGGTTCGAGGATTTCAGAGAATTAAAGGAATATAATTTAACTATGGCAGGTTGGAAAAAGGGAGAGGATCGATGTCCTCATCTTCTTAAACAGGTTGGCACTTGGGAGATTGGTTTCTGCTGACTGTAAGTGGGTTCTTATAGTGAATATTGGTGTCCTCATCTTCCACACAGGTGGGTGCATGCCAGATTGAATTGTAAGTGGGTGCTTATTGTAGGGATTAGTGTCCCTCATAGGTTTTAGCCTATAAAGAATGTAATTCTTGTTTAAATATAAGAAAAAATTTCATGGTTTTCTCCCTTATTGGGTTTCCACGTAAAATATATGTGTATTGTTCCTTTGTGTTGAGATATGTTGATCTATATAATTCTCTGCCTTGATGATGATTAATTATGTGAAGATCAGTTAAAGTAGTAAAAAGAAAAAGTGATTAAAATATGTGCCATACTGATTCACCCCCCTCTCAATATTGTTGAATATTCCAACAATTAATATATTTTATGAAATATAGAGTGAACATATGTAGGTGATGAATGAAATTTGTCTAATATTTTTTGTTTTAAGGATGAATTCTTTACCAGAACAATGTGTCCTTTATATCACAATGTATAAAGATTCCATGTATACCCCTTGGAGGGTTAGGATCATCGTAGAGTCTTTGATATGGAAGTGTCACCTAAGGAGGTATGGGAACTAAGTCTCTACATCATGTAGGTTGTCCATCATTTCTTTCTCATATATACATTTTCCCAAGTTGTGGGCACATAACTATTTACCAGTGAATGCTATGGGGTTCCCTTATTGCATCAATACAACACCAAGACCTAGGCCAAAGGTATCATATTCGAGGAAAAATCTCTTAGGAAAATATGGCACTACTAAGACTAGATTTCTGCAAATGGCATCTTTTAAATATGAGAAGGCATGTTCTGCAGCCTCATTCCAAAAATTCTTCTTGAGTAGCAAGGTTAAGGGATAATTTTTCCATATTTTTTCATAAAATTCTTGTAGTACCATATAATGCCTAATAATCCTCTCAATCTCTTCAAGGTTTTGGGACGTGGCCAATATTTCATTGTTGCAAATTTCTTTGGATAAACGCATTACTATCTTGTGGCTGACAATGTGTCCCAAATATTCAACCTTTGAAACCCCAAAATAAAATTTGGAGCATTTTACAAATAGTTGGTGGTCCTATAGGAGTTGCAAGGCTCTATAAATGTGCTTTATGTGGGATTCATATGTATTGTTGTAGATCAAAATATCATCCAAGAATACTAGCACAAAATTGCGAAGGAAGGGTCTAAAAATCATGTTCATGAGACTCTGGAAGGTTAATGGAGCATCGTAAAGGCCAAAAGGAAACACTAAAAACTCATAATGACATTCATGTGTACACAAATATGTCTTATGAATGTTTTCCTCTTCCATCATGATTTGGTGGTGGCCTGAGTGAAGGTCCAATTTTGTGAAAATCCATGGTGACTGGTCCCAAAGTGTGTAGCCATTCTGCCCAAAGAACTATATCACAACCACCCATTTCAATGGAAAACATGTGAGTTTTTATATTATACTTTCCCATTTGTAGTCTCACATTTTCACATTTACCCCCACATTTCATCATACCACCATTAGCAATTATAATTTGAAAATTAGATATGGGGCATATATAAAATGGGTGTCTTGTGCCACTCTCTTATGGATAAAATTGTGTGTGTTTTTGTTGTCAATCAACATAATAAGTTTGTGGTGCTTGATGTATCCAATTAATTTCAAGGTTTGTGGCATTGAGAAACTAGAGATGGCATGGAGAGAAATTTGGGGTTCCTCAGGAGGAGCCTGCAAGGGGGCTTCCTCTACCATGGAGGGGGTGGTGTCTTCCAAAGATTATTTAGGTGTATTGTCCACTGAAATGTCCTTTGAGTAGTTATGTGGAGACATATCCATTTGAAATAACTTATGTTGTTTACATTTGTTCCCTTTGAAATATTGTTCATCACAATTATAACATAGATGGAGGCATTGATGTTATGCCATCTCTTCTGGAGATAACTTGTGAATGTGGAACGAATGTGAGTTAGAGGGGCTAGGAGTAGTTTCCATCATGGGATTAGGGTGAGAATTGAATAAAGGTCTCTTTATTTGTGCATTGACCACTATCTCATCTTCTTTGGCTATATCACAAGCTTCAAACCATGTTTGTGGGCATTGAATCATGACGTATGCTTTAATTGCATCCTTGGGAACACTGATGAAACATTCTTTAAAAAATAAATCAGGTTTCCCTTCTATACTGATAGCTAATTAATCAAATGTAGTGATATATTCCATAATTGTACCTTTTTGGAATAATTTTTTTAGACATCCAAAATGGTGAGTGTGACGCTCAAAAGGAGCAGAAAGTATTTGCACAAATTGTGTCCATGCAAATTATCCTTTATAAGCATTCCTATACCATTGCCACCACTGTCAGCATTCAAAATCCAAACATGAAATTCCCACATGTAGTTTATGTAGGTCATTAGTAATTCCATGGAGGGAGAAATAATTTTCCATTTGGGTAACCCACCCTGAGGGATCCAACCCATCAAATTTGTTCATTTCCACCTTTGGAAAAGGGTGCCATGAATTGTTTTATTGGAATGTGGTCTGGTGATTATTCTGAAACAGTGGTGCATTTTGTACTTCTAGGGGTGTGAATTCCTCTTTAGTTGGGTCAATGTGTGTATCACTTACATGAATACCCACATCTGCTACTACGAACATCAAGAGGTCGATATGTTTTTTCACTGCTTCTTGCACTTGTTGAATTGTATTTGCAAGGGTGGTCACTACTTCTTATAGCGACATACTCTGAGAGGATTGGTTCTAATATGGTGGGACTTGTTTTTGGTTTTTTGAGTGGGCCATATTGTGAGTTTGAACCATGGGACCACCAAAGAAAAAATTCTTCTTGGGTGCAAAGAGGCAGGACCTTCACTATAGAGGTTAGGTTTTATAGGGTTTAGGTTTTGACCCTCCTAACAACATATCACTTGTTATTTAAAGAAGTCAGAATGATCTGTTGTCTAAAAAAAAATATACTAAAATTCGGAGGCATGTTGTCTCAAGAAAGAGATTTGATACCACTTGTGTTCCTTAACCCTTGAACAATGAATTGCAACCCATTATACAGAGATTATAATTGCAAATTAACCAAGAACATGGGACAATATGATAGAAACTACAAGGATACCCTTGAATATTAATAATAAAAATAAGAATGTAGTGTTCACTTGCCTCTTAAGGTGGAGTGAACTTCCACTAAGAAGAGCTCCAAGTACATGACGCAAGAAAAAAACATTGTATTGACTCCTATATCTTTAAATAGAGTTTACAAAGAAAAAACCCTAACTACTTTTGGTCCATCATAAATGGGTACCAACTACCTAGTGGGCCTTGTAAAGTGGACACTCTTTATATTGAATAACTAACTATTTCTATATATTGGCCTTTTCAAGGATTATGGCTACATACAATAACTAACTATTACTATCTATTGGTCTTATTCAAGGAGTATGGTCGCATATGATAACTAACTAATTACTATGTTGCCCAAATTTGGGAGGTTAGGGTAGGACCCTAACACTTCTATCATGTATATTTGCTTCCCTCAAAGGTTGTGCACCTTGGTATATCTCCCCATCTAATTGAAGGGGATGGAGAGCATAAAAATATGTTTTAAAGGATGGGTGTCTTCAACAAATCAAATCCCTTCATCTCTCTCAGCATTCATCTATATGGGAATAGGTTTGGTAGTCATATGGTATCCCTAATGTCAATATTTTGTATTGATTAATGGTTCACAAGAAGATTATAACTACAAAAAATATTCAAAAAAGGGGATTCCAAGGCTCTTCTTGATGTGTCTTATTCTTTTCATATGAAGAGATAATCGACCATCTCTTTTTTTATTGCAGTTTATCTAATTAGGTTTATCAATATGCCTTAGTTGGAATTAGTCGTTGAGCATAGAATCCCAATTCTTTGAAATAAATTCCCTCACTATGGAGTAAAAACTATAGGGGAACTCTCAAGAATAAACCCATTCTAATAAGCCTATTGACTACTCTTCCTAAATATCCTTGCTAGAAAATTTGGTTAGCTTGAAACAATGTTATTTTTAATCAAGGGCAAGTTATCCTCAAATTAGTAGAAGCTAAGGAAAAAGGAATCCTTGTGAAATACATCAATTCAATATATAGAACAAGCTTGCTCATTAAAATTTGGAACTGGATGAGGAAGGCTGGATATAACAATTTTCATTCTCATCTTAAAGAACTAGCCCAAGCATCTGCAATGAAAATCTAGGAATATCTTGGCAACTTCAAGTGGGTATGCAATAATTTCAAAGATGGGAACTCCTCTAAAGGTCCTCCATTCTCTTATTTCATGGAGATTCTAAAGGAAATCTAAATTTGGAAAGTGTGGGGGGATCTTATCGTATCCCAAGGGAAGCCTTGAAATATTGTTTTCTTGGGGTATGGGAATGTCTACAAACAATCAAGTAGAGGCTTGTGCTCTTTATTAGGGTATCGTCCTAACAAATGAAGCCAAAATTGAATCCTTGGCTATCATAGGATTCTCAATCATAATTATCAAACCAATGGTCTCTAACTTAACCTTGTCCCATAAAAAACTTGTTTCAATTATAGTTGAATCCAAAAGGAGGTTGGCAGTGTATGTAAGGTATCATTTCATTAGGTTTTATGAGAACACAATCATTAGGTTGATTCTTTCTCAAATTAGGTGTTCTACAAAAAAATGATGGGTGGCACTTTCACTCAATTCCTTGACACCCTAAGGTTTGGAGATGAGGACATGTAACATTGCAATTAATCACCACTTGTCACATAAATGCCACCAATAGATTACAAGCGAGGAGATTGGATTCTAAAGTATGAGCCTACTCCTCTCTCGCATGAATGAAATTAACTTCAAGATAGTAGTTAAATTCCTTAGTGAGGATATTCTTTGGTAAGGTGGGATAATGAATCATTGTGTAAGAGAAGCTAGCTACATTGAATGGACGAAGACTATTTGGCTAGAAATGAACCTGGCAAGAGTCTCTCTCGGACTCTAGCTAGTTTATTGGAACTTCTACCTATTAGATATTGTTTCATAGGATGTGCAGAGTGAAATTGTTTCTTGGTATCGTTCTCTAGAAGTCAGGTGTATTTTGTTTGTTCTTCCCCTATCAACATTTTTCACCTATCTTATGGTATCTTTGCATCTTTAGATCTTACCTAGAACATTCCCTCCTAGTTCTCTAGGTTTTTCTTACATCCTAATCTTTCTACATTGGGTGAATGTTTCTCTGGTTTATTTGGGTATTGGCCACCATATATCCCTCAACTCAATATTAAGAATATCTAGTCAATTGGCAGCTTGTTTTGGTGGTGTAATCTATGGAGCAAGGGGTTCTCCTTTTGTGTGTTAGAAACATGGATTTCTTTGGGTTAACCCCTCTATGCATTAGCTTGAGCCCCATAATTCCCTTTCCAAGAGTTGGCATCATATTTTTCCTTGGTACATTTCTCACATGGATTATAAGGCATCTCAGGAGTTTAGAAGGGTTTTGAGAAGGCATGAAGAGTCCATACAATGCAACAAAACCTCTATTTTCTTAGTGACTTCTAAGGTGCATGAAAATAAACACTAATGCACTTCATAAAATGACATAATCATGAATTCCCTACTCAAACAAAAGTAGAAAATCGATGTACTAGAGTAAAAAAGTAATATGTTGAGGAATATGTTCATCAATCTAAGTAAACACTCCCACTCTAGAGTTTCTATTCACAATATTTCAACAAATTCAGTGCGAGTAGACTTAAAGGAGGAATACATAGTTCATCAAATGATGGAAGACATGGACCTTGGAAACCACAACTCCCTTCCTCCCAACATCGGTCTGAAATAATCCAATAGTCACCATTCCTTTCACTAATGTATGTGTTTATCAAAACAATTAGAATTTTAGGAGTCTCTTTCAAGCGGTATACATGTAAGTATATCTGCAAGAAAATATGGGATGTATAGACTGTGGACTTTTGCAAGTTATGTTTACTGAAATTTGAGAACTACCAATCTTGCTTGAAACTCAATCTAGCTATTTTTGTACTCTTGTTGTTTATATTAGCTACAACTTTTATAATATTCCCAGTTTCAATTAAAAAAAAAAACATCTACAAACTTGATTTTCAAATAACGAACTTACAATTTTGGTATATTGAGAAACAGGGCCATTGGAACTACTTCAAATGAATCGTTCATCATATTTTTTTATTGAAATGAAGCATTCTTGAGGGATATAAAACCAACTAGTGAAGGAAGCACACAACTTTCATAGGAAAGCCAACAAGCACACAATTCCATTGTATGCTAGCATAGGTAGAAAAACACACTGTCTCCACATGTTATTATGAAATTACCCTTTGTTGGATCATTCATTGGGTTTGTTAGAATGAAAATGTTGAAAAAAGTGAGGTCAATATTATTTGCTCACCTACAGGATATTTCTTGTTAACATGCAAGGTTTTAGCTGGAAATAGTTGGCAATTTTTCATTGATCTTATCTTCCATGTGGTGAAGTTTCAAATCAACTTGCTTTGAAGCATCACTATACTATATCTTTGACATAAATATGAATAGATGAATTTAAATTAATGCTAAATATTGGTGTAGCATTACTTCATCTTGTAATATCTAACATAAATAGACACCCTAGTGATCTAAAAATGAAGAAGACTTGAAAAACTTGAATAATTATTGCAAGTGAATTGTTATGTGTTTAAAGCAACCGGATCAATTTGAAACACATAATTAAGGATTACTTATGTAAAATACACATAGACAGCAGCATAAAACATTGAACATCAGCACATAAACACAACAACTTGATAAAGGAGTTCACCCCTCTTCGGGCTACATCTCCTAGTCCAGCTTCCAATGGATCATTATTATTAAATTTCTCAAAAACATGCCTTACAATGCTCAAAATGACAAACTGACTATTTCAATGGCTCCGCAGCGTCCCAAAACCCCTATCTGGGCTCTTTCGGCACCTGAAACGGTCGAAAAATGAGAAAGATATGCTTCCTTGAAGTCTCCTTCTTCAACTTTGTTGTCTCTAGTTCTACAAATCGCACCCTTGTGCTTCAAACCTGGCTCACACACTTATTTAAGCATAAAAACTTGGCACCGGGCGCAACCGCGCCAACGGTGCAAACCGTAGGACGGTTAAGGTGCCTCCAGCCCCTAATTGCCTCAGCTCTTGGTCATATTGCTCATGCGACCGCGTGTTTGGTTACAAAGTGGTTAAACCCGTTTAAACCGTTGGTAAACCGTATAACTCCCAAAACCGTGCAATTCCCACGCACTTTTAAACCATTGGTTATATAACACAAAACCCACGGGTTACATATAATACCCCGCACATTTTTAACCGTTGGTATATATGGTATGTAATATATATTACAATACAATCGCGTGGATATGTTTCAACATAGTCATATGACAATGCAAATAGGACCACGGGTCGGGGCTTAGCCCCGGCCCGACCCCCCTCCATTCAATACAAACCACAAGGTTAAATAAATATGCGAATACACATATAACAAGGAACTTTGGCGGGTATGTTGGCTAGCGGAGTGTTACAAAGGCACTGGTGTTGGGGGAGGTCCGGGGGTTGAACCCCGCGACCTCCATAACATTTTAAACATAACCAAATTAAACAAAAATGAAGGGACACGTGGCACCAATGGGTTGGGCCACGTGTTCGCACATTATTGGCTACAAATGACACGTGTCAACCCCGATTGGACAACCACCATCCAATAAAAATATGCCATGTCATCAAACTGCCATGTCATCATGATGGTACGGCCCTGCCACGTGGTCGTACGGACTGTACGGACAGGTACAGTCAGCATCCCAAACTTTTGCCTGTTTGGCTTGGCGGACAAATCACAATACCTCCTCCATACGGACTCCGTTTGCGAAAGTAAATATACCGCCGGAATCAGGAAGACGAGACAAACACAATGGAACTGTTTTCGTCGCATTCTGAGCAGTTTGAAAATTGAGCAAAATTTGATCCCCTGATCACACCTCCCCATTGGAAAGCTTTTGGACCTCCAAAAGACTATCTCAGTCTATGTGAAGATGAGGGTATAGTTCCCTCACCCTTCCAACCTCAAT
>SNQJ01S0119918.1:14652-37045 GCA_010110895.2 Picea sitchensis
TAAGGGGGAGGGAATTGTAACACCCTGTTTACCTCAATTTGTAATTAATCATAAAGTACGAATTACCATGCTAATGCATGAGGAAAATGTAAATGTATTATTGTTTGAGTTGCCAATAACTGACTATGGGGGTGAAGCCTTGAAAGTACTAGCCATGATCTCACTAGAGGAAGAATGTGAAAACTATAAGAGAGGGTTCATGTATCAAATAACCCCAAATCTCCATTGATAAGGATGACAAGCCTCCTTAGAATCCTAAGGAAAGAAAATCAGTCAATGAAGAAAGGACCGGTGGTTGAATCACCAACCACCCCCATGAATGGAAACATGGGCTGTCAGTCCGAGGTACCACAGGGACTTGCATACCCGAGCTTCCTTCTGACAGAAGGAACCAGATAGGTCAGCAAAAACCTTCCGAAGTAAGAGGGACACACACACAGGAAAGGGAGGCACCAGACGAGGGAGAAAGCTCACAAGGGAGAGGCATGAAGCTCTCCAATGAATAATGAATAGAAGGACGCGAGCTTGATACCGAAGAGCATCTGCGAAACCTCACCGAGGCCACAACCGAGTGAGAAAGCTCCGAGTTGCAGAAAATAGGACCCGAACAGAAGCTGAAATAGAGAGATAACCCTCGAGAACTGTGATAATTCCATGGTGATATCATGGCTTGGCACGGGGGTGGCCAGAGTGCTAAGAATGAATGCCTCTGAGCCTATGGTTGGGTGGAAGGACGAACACCCATAGTCAGTTGGATGGCGACAACCTGTAATAGATAAGTGATTTCCTACCCTGTGTAACTTAGCTATGACTGTGTATGAATTGGTTATACTGTGCATGATTTCAGGAATGTGAATGAATGCTTAATGGATATACTCTATCCCTTCTATTTCTGCTTGGTTGTTTAATTAGGCAAGTAAGGAATTATATGGGTCGGACATGACTTGTCCTCATAAATTTTGGAGTTCTGTAGCGTCTTAAGCTAGAGCCACGAAATGTGAGCTCGTCGACCTTAGGTGTAGCCACATGTATGATGGTTTACTCACCTAGTCATTCTGAGTCCCTTGGAGGACGGAGTTTGTTAAGCTCATGAGAGGTAGTGCCGATATGCAAAGGCCCTCTGTGATCAAATAGAACCCCGAAACCCCTTGATGAATAGTTGTACTGAAGACTCTTCTAAGAGTCAAGTCTAGGAGACAGAGCGCAAAGCTCTCAAGTATTTCATAGCTGACGAAGCTCAGGAAGGATAGCGAGTTTCAAATACCGAAGGAGAGTACCCTTTCATTTGTTAGATGAACTGACGAGATCCTTTCAGGGGATCTGAGGTTTGTCATGATCGTTAGATTGGAGGAAGGAACGTAGGTGTTAATGCCTCGACCCCTTTCAACCTTCACAAGCAACGAAGGAATTGGGACCGTAGATCCAAGGATCTGACGGAGCCCTATTGACCATCGATCTTAGCCTTTGTATAGGCATGAGAGTAGCATTTCGCTGACTCACGACTTGGAGTGGTCAAGGGAAGGACTGCATGAACTCATGATTCACGAGATTGCAACGTGATCGTGACCATTGGATCTAGGCCACAGGAGAACCCTGGGATCAAAACTTTCGTTGTTATCGCCTATCGGGGGTTCGTAACTTGAGAGAGTTTCTTTTAGACTGTAGAAGTCACGAAGTACCAAGCACTGAGGGCTCATGTGAACACGTGGAATGTCCGTTAGGTGGGGAACACGTGGTTGACAGGTGATGGACACATGTCACCTGGGAAAGAGTCAACCCATTGTTGACTTATCGTATCTTGGGAATTCACGAAGGAGGAGCACGAGGGCTCAACACTCCAACTCGCGAAGTCGCGAGATGCGAGTAGCGCTAGTGTTTAGCTTAGGAAGTGGGTGACCCATTGTTGACTTATCGTGGCTTGGGGTTTCACAGGATGAAGAAGTTGCACCCTGATCATTAAGGCCGCAAAACACCGAGAGCCAAGGTTACATGCGACGGGCGACAACAACACAACTCGTGAGTAGAGTACAGCGGAGGAGACAAATGGCGTGTGTGTGTCGCTTTGGCAGATCCCATGTAACATTGATCTCTCATGTCTCAGGATTTCGCAAAGGAGGATCACGAGGGCTCAACACCTCAACTAGCGAAGTTGCGAGTGGAGCTAGTGTTTGGCCTAGCCTACGGTTACATGTAGCAGACGCTAGTGAGGAAGGAGCCATACTCGTATCGCATCTCGGGTATCAGCATTTGGAGAAAGAGGAGTTGAGAGACTTGACTCCCAACTCACGAGCTGCGAAAGGCGCTTGCACTAAGGCCAGGTTGTGGTCACTTGGAGGAGGATAAGGGAAGGGATGGTCTGCGCTAGGCCCCATAGAAGTCTAGGGGATTCTATCCCTGGAAGAAAAAGACAAAAAATTCATTATGCCGCAGTGGGTGTGTTACACTCTGGAGATACATTCTCTCATCCATGACATTGGCCCCCTTAAACATGTTGTTATAGCAATATTTGCCTCACTATTTCTATCTTGCACAAAGGGCCTTTTTCCATTTCCCTATGCAAACTTTTCATCCCTTTTTGATGAATCCAGAGATAAAAATATACCATTTTCCACATATAGGCTCCCTAACTGCTATGGAAGATGCGTATACATTTGTTTCTTCATTACAACTCGTGTATATCGGGATTTGTGCTAGAAAATACAAAATGAGGCCGGGTTTCCATGTCACGACAGAAGATCTCTGATCCTTAGACTCCCAATAACGAGTCTTAGTTAAGCTCTTTTCTGACTCGTCTAAAAGCTGAAAAGATTGCTGAGTGATTTGTCCCTTTCACACGCATTAAAATTGGATTTGAAAGATCATGAGTCCTATTTAAGCTCTTTTCCGACTTGTTATCAAATATAGAAAAGATTGCTGAGTGAAATTGTCTTTTTCACACTCGTAAATTGGATTTGAAAAGAAATCTATTTGGCACAAGTTTACCCCTTTTTCACACCAAGTAGACTAAAAGATATAAAAAAGGACATTTTTTGGCATTAAGTTGTGATTGCATCTCATGCCCTCGCTTGCTGTATTGAGCCTTTAGCCGGTTCTCGCTTTGCATTATAAACCATTGCCTAAGCAGTTTGCATCCTCAACCAAGCAGAGACTTGTTTTTATCCTTCGCAATTTGACACCTTATACCCTGGAGGTAACATCACCCCGAGTGTCCATCTCCCACATGCATTTCCTTTCATTGAGCACAGGTACGTTCCACTGCTGGAACTAGTTTTTCTTACTTGCGACACTCGTTTCCTCCTCTGTATCATAGCATTCATTTGTTATGAAAAAACAAAACAAAGACGGGCAGGAAGGGAATACTATATTGTAATTGGCAACAGTCGTGCCACCTTTGAACATAGCACAAAGTTATTGGGTCCTTGTGTCATCATAATTTTGGGTTTAGCATGGCCTTAGGAAGTTGATCTCACTACCGAGTTTTCTCTACAGACTGGTTACTCTTCCAGTCCCTATAGAGAATGTTATTGATGCCTCTTGCATCTAATTGTCACATCACTAGTTTCACTGGGCCTTGTTCGTGACTATGACAAATTTTGGCATATAACCACATTTGTATTTGCCTATTCATGGCCATGAACACTTGTTTGGTATATTTTCCACATGGATCTACATTGTATTCATGGAAGCCATGTATGCAAAGTCAGTGCATAATGTAATGAACAATTGAGTTCGTCCAACTGGTTCTCTACCACTCCACTTCTCGGTTATTTATAATGTATTTAAGTCATCGAAGATACTCCTCTGATCTCACACATTAGGGGGCATCTGTTATAGCAAGATTTGCCTCACTATTTCTATCTTGCACAAAGGGCCTTTTTCCATTTCCCTATGCAGACTTTTCATCCCTTTTTGATGAATCCAGAGCTAAAAATATACATTTTTCCACATATACGCTCCCTAACTGCTATGCAAGATGCATATGCGCTTGCTGCTCCATTACAACTCGCATATATCGAGAATTGTGCCAGAAAATACAAAATGAGGTCGGGTTTCCATGCCACGACAGAAGATCTCTGATCCTTGGCCTTCCATATACTGAAAATGTTCTGACTCGGCCCTTCAGTTTCATTCTGGAGGCTATAAGAGCACAATTTCGAACTATGGAAAAGAGGGAGAAAGTATTCAACTTTGAGAGTAAAGTTACTCTGGAGAAATTACTTCATATTGAGTTTGCATCCCTTTGTCCCTCAAGTCTGAACATAGTCTTCATCCCCCAAGCTCTTCCCTTATTGTTGAGAGGACCTCTTTGCCTCTTTCTCATGAGCTTGCCCTTGGTGGAGGATTGAAGTGGTGGAGAACCAGTTGGAAGGAATTTGGTTTCTTGGTTTTGAACCGTGCCGACACAAAAGTCTATAATGTTGACATTTCTGCTGATCAATTATTAATAGAAATACTCCTTTCCTATCCTATTGGTATCTTTAAAATATATGATTATTATCCATGGGCATGTTTGTAATGTTTATTAATGGATTATGCTATCTGATGTGCTAATACCTTTTATATCGTTTCTATCTACTTGCTTTTTTTATTTGTTGAGAAATTCTTGTAGGTATAAAGATTTGGGTCAAAGTGCTCAACGACAGAACATCATCAAACGTTGGATCAAGGTAGGCCTCTTTCTTGTATTTCACATTAGTCTATATATCATATGTTGGAATTGAGTTGATTTCTGCAGTCATACCTGTCTGTTGTGGTTTACCCTTGGCCATAGAGAGTTTTTCCCTTGTAACACATGTTGAGGAGGGAGTGTAGAACAAATTCATATAGTATATTATTCACTCGTGGGACCATGGGTGCTAATATTTCTAGGATGGGCTAACAACTAGTTTATCCTAAGAGATGATGATGTTTATTTTTATTGGTTTATTTATAATTGGGAAACATGATCCAAATTACGTTATTTTTTTCATGTTGTATGCACATGATCATTTTTGTATTACATTTCTATGAATTGTGGTGCAACCGCTATTACTATAGGGACACATAAGTTTTTCATGGGATAACTAGCCAGATCTAGTTTTGAGCATCAAGATGTCAAGGAAGTCAATGTCATCCCCACATCATTAACCTTTCATATTACTAATGGGGATCGAAATGACTACAAACTATTACATTGTGTTGATTAGGTCATAGGGTGACACACTCTCTCTGATGTTTAAATTGTTGTGTATATTCCACTAGAATAGTTCATCACAACATATCTTATAATATTTTGAAATCTTAGACTATGCAAACTTATTTTCCTTAGACCCTAGAATAATTAATTACTAGATTTGCTTGAATTTAAGAAATAACTGAAACATGAAAATGAAAGGAATGAGAAAAAGAGCACACCATACACACACAAATGAACACACGATATATCCTGAGAAACCCAATATGGGATAAAACCCAGTTAGAAGGTGAGACACATGCTTTTCTCTCTTTTCCTTAGTTGTGGAAATGCATGTACAAATAAATAAGCATTGACTCTAAAGTTGTCTTTGACATTATGGCCTATATGGTTGATACAAAATATTTCCTACTCTAATGTGCTCTCAAAATGCCATTCCTAGATGCTCTACTCAATTTTGGAATAAATACAATGCTAAAGAATGGATCCCCTTCTTCTTCTAATAGCTTGATATTAAACATGGCTTGATAGTCATCTAGGGTTAGGTTTTTTAAATCCTCAACCCATAATTAGTGATAAGGTTTGGACCTTCTATAGTGTTCTTGAAATTCCACACATGGCTAGCCCAATATGCATGAGTAATGAGGGCTGACATGACATCCAATCATACCATGGTGGTCAACAAGGTAGGTCAACTTGCGAGAGGATTTTTTTTTGCATATGAGCTCCGATTGAGGTGATTTTCACAAAGTTGGAAAGGCATTGGTGTGTAGATCAACATCAATGGCGTGTGCCCAAGTTTTGGATGATGTAACCCAAAAAAAGGTCGTTTAATGTCTAAAAATGTCTTCAGAAGGTTATGAATCCCAATTTTCCAAACTAGAACCTACCACTAAAATGGCCTCGCTAACCGATTCCTCCATTTGTTTCCACCTAGAAACTACCAAGATAGATGACAAATCATATGATTATCGAATCTAGATCATACCTCCCCATTTAGGGAGGATTTTGGTCCGTAAAATATTTATTGAATAAGGTGATGAAAGTTTTCCTCTACCTTCTCCTTTGAGTAACATTTTTATTTGCTTGGGAGTTTTCCTTTCAAGTCAATCTTCCAAAGGTCAAGCTGCACCTATCCTATAGTTCTAGACCTCCTTTGCAAAATTGTGTCTTCTTCCAAATTTTCTTGAGCATCTGGTGCTAAGTCCTCTATGGTAGGTAGGACTTTCTCCTCCTCCTGATCCTACATGGAAGGCTCATAGAGTTTCAAATTCTCCACATTCACTACTGATTAAATATGCATGTATGGGGTAGACTGAGTCTCTAGGTGTTATCTCCCACCCTATCTAATACCTTAAAAGAGCCATACCATAGATCCTTGATCTTCTTACTAGGATCCTATAGTCTTTTCTTATTCAGTTGTAACCAAACTTTGTCTCCCACTTTGAATGAATTCTTGGTTCTATGTTGATAATGTATTGACTTATACTTTTGCCGTGACTTCTTCAACGTCTCATGTACTTGCAAATAGATCTGTCTAATCATTTCAACAAATTTATTTGCTTTCAACACTTCTCATGTGATGTTTTCTACAACTCCTCCTTGATGTCCATAAACAACATGCAAGGGTGAAGGTGGAAAATATCCAAAGAAAGTTTCAAAATGGGACTTACTAGTAGAAGTGTGGTCTACTCTATTATAAGAGTGTTGAATATATATCAATTTTTCATCCTAGGTATTCAAATGCTTCTGATTGTAACCCCTCAAAATATGCAACAAATGTTGGTTGTGGAGGCTAATTATCTTCTTGATTTAGAGGTCTTGTTTCAGTCACATTTGATCCTAGTCCCTGGTAGGGGTTTTGTGTTATATTCTTTGCATTATTAGCTCCACGTGTTGTTATGTTACACTAGGTGCAACATGGGGGTCAGAGGGGGGAGGATCCCCCCAAAAAAACTTTGGGTTGTTTTCTGTGTTAGTTTTGGCACACAATTTTCCAGCCCATGGTTTTCTAATTCTAGTTAAGGAATTAAGGTTGTAATCTAATCTAGGACAATGGATTAGGGATTTTGGATGCCACATGATCCTATATATTGTATTGTAATGGTGAAGTTAATATAGTGTGAGAGTATATTGTGACTATGAGAAAAGACTATGAGATAGTGAAGAGGAGTTGCGGTGGATGTGTTGTAGGTGTTATCCCTTCATTTTTCTAGATGGAATAAAAGAAGGATTGGTTGTTTCTTTGGGGATGTAGCCCATATTGGGTGAACCACGTATATCAATGTCTCTCTTATGTTGTGTTATTCCGTGTTTGATTTTTACATTCATTTTTATTTGTTTTATTTTTATTTCTTTGCAATCTTATTCCTAACAACTGGTATCAACGTCGAAGATCTATTTGGATGATAAACTCATAGAAAATGATGGTTCTTGGTTCTAGTGGGAACAAAGGTGGAAGAAGGCAATTTTAGGGTCGAGAAGTTTAACAACCAAAAGTACCAACTATGGAAGGCACAAATGGAGGACTATCTATATCAAAATAATATTTTCCTACCATTAAGCGGAATAAAAAAGAAGCTGAAAACTATGAAGGACAAAGAATGTGAGTTCTTGATAGAAAGAGACTAGGAATATTATGATTGTGCCTGGAATTGTCTCCAGATTTCAAGTTTCAAAATAAAAGACAAGGGAAGATATGATAAAGCCATTATCTAAATTGTATGAAAAACCCTCATCCTTTAACAAGGTATGATYTAGATTATGCTGAGAAAGAAATGAGACACAAACAAAAATATATCAAAGAACACAAAAATACAATGAAACCCAACTTCTATTAATGAATAAAATAGAAAAACATTGTAGAACACAAACTGGCTAGAATGAGGTAGCTTATCTCTGAAGAGAAAGAGATGTTGGCTACGCTTAATTCGCAACAAGATTTACATTGCACTCCATTACATTCTTAAAGGACCTCCTTCACCTCAATTATATATGAGAGAGTGATAGAAAAACATTTCCCATTATGCATGTGGGAAAAAATGGTCTAAGTTTACAAAATGCCATAGGCATGTAAAACACTAGGACTTCTCGGGCGGTTACCCATCCCTGTACTACTCTAGCCCAAGTGCACTTAACTATAGAGTTCAAATGGGATCCAATGCATTAACACTATATTGTAGGCATGTACATAAGACCATTAGGAAATCATTACACGATGTCTATAATTAACAAATAGAGATGGCATTACATTACACATCATGGTTTATCAAAACCATGGCTCTAAAATGTTGATTTATTGAAAAAGGTGGATGGCCACTGAGATACACATGGATCATTCCTCCCCCCCTAGGAAGCAATGATCCCCATTGTGTCAAGTTCCCTCATGAGATGTGAATTTTTTTGTTGAATCTGAACTTTCCTGAGCCACTTGCATTGTTGAAGTAGATGTCCTACTTGTACTTGGTATTAGATTGTTTAAGGATTTCATGAACATGTTATTGGAGGTGTTGGATCCATTCAATAAATATGGCTGGATGATTTTCCTTGGTCTGAGTGTGGGAGGACTCTGTCGGTGAAGATGCAACATGAAGCTCTATATCAATGGGGTCTAATAGCTGGACCCCCCCACACACTTGAAAAGGGTTGTGGATAATACAACTATGAAGGGCTCTGTTATAGCTTTGCTTGAATGAGAAGTGTGGAGGTACCCTCGTATGTGAAGCAAGAATATCTTTATTCTCTTATACAATGTTATCAACCTGCTTCTACTGGATAGAAAGGTCTTAGGCTGAGGTTGTAGTGGTCGCAGTGTCCTTCTGTTCACCTATGAACGAATCGTGAAGACGATAAACTTTGTGGTATGAGGGATTACTTTGCGAAACTATTTTTCTTAGACAATAGTCGAAAATACCTCTTGTACCCTGTAGAGATGACCCCCCATTATAACAATGGAACTACGGGGTCGAGACTCATAAACAACATGGAGCTTCCACATATATGGATGGTGTAAAAGAACATCATAGACTTCTAGTGGGGAAACATCACATAGTACCTCATCCTTGAAAGGATTGATGCCATAGGACATGCAACACTACTTGTTGACATGGAGATCTTGTCCATGGAGAATCCACCCGATATTGTATGGCTGCAGTGTGGTGTTGTAGGTAAATCCAGTTGCTTGATGACAATTGTTGAAATTAGGTTATTTTGGATTCCACTATCATCAATGAAATGCAATGGGGTCCCCTTAACCCACATCTATGAATGGAAGAGGAATTTCCCCTCCTTAGGCTCCTATGCTTCTTTTGGTTGGATTATTGTGGTCGTAATGGTAGTAGTGGGTTTTGCGTCGATGATATGTTTCCTTTCTTTGTTTTATGAATCATAGTCTGAGTTGAGATTCAACTCTTTTTCTTTGACCTCAACCACCAATGATTTTTTCGAGTGACATTCATCGATGTTGTGCTAAGGGATTTTGTGGAAGTTGCATCACTTTCTAGTGTCCTTCTTTTTCTTCTCATTACCCTTCTTTGCATGTGGCTTGAAATATGTCTCTTAAAGTTGGCCTTCCTTGCTTTGTCATTTGTTCTACAAGTTAGGGTTTCCTTTTCCATGCTTTTGTTGTGTTGCATTTGCAAACCTGAACTCCCTCTTACTCCACTGCTTTAATTTCTGCTCGATTTTGACTGCATATCGATAAGCAGTTCCCAATGAGGATATGTATAATAAATCCATATTTGTTTGGATGTACCTGTGCAGACCACTACGATACTTCAAAACCAAACTCCACTTATAGTATTTGATACCCAACTTTGAGCGCAAGGTATGAAAGATATTAGTGTACTCCGACACCATCTGGTCTCTTTTCTGATGTAGATTTGTCCATCTCATGTATGGTAATCATAGTTTATGACATGTTAGAAATCCTCCTTGAGGGCATCTACAGAGGCTGCCCAAGTGGGTTCTCTTTCGAATGGCATAGATCCATCTGTGATGTACCTCTTCCAGTAACCTTCCCACCAAGATATGACATGGGGAAAGGATTTAAGGAGCACAAAGGTGATATTTTCACTCTCTAAATTTTTTTGGATAGAGTAATAAACTTCTACTAGATTCAACCATTTTTTTAGAGCATCTGCATCTATCTGGCCTTCAAATAAGGGGATATCAAAACTGACTTGTACCTTGAAGGGTGTTTCACCTATGAAATGGATTCTTGTCGAAGATTCCTTGGCCTCCATAGATAGTTGTTGTAGGATCTGAGTGAAGCTTGACATCATTTCATTCCTCTGTCACAAGAGGGATTCCTCAAAAAATGTATTGAACAGATCTCCTGCTATTTCATATCTCTTTTCTTCCACCATGGGAGGTCACTTGGGTCGGTGGGAGCAATTTTCCTTAAGCAAAACTAGCTCAATACCCAACTCTCTATAAATTAACCTCGCCGAGGACATGCATTGAGAAATGAAAAGTAGTAGACTATTTTGATACCACTGATATGGATTATGATGAGAACGAAATGTGATACAAATGAAAATATAGAAGACAAAACATAAATACTGTGAAACCCAATTTCTATTAATGATTAAAATAGAAAAACATTGTAGAACATAAACTGGATAGAATGGGGTAGCTTATCTCTGAAGAGAATGAGATGTTGGCTATGCTTCATTCACAACAAGGTTTACATCACATTCCATTGCATGCTTAAAGGACCTCATTCACCTTAATTATATATGAGAGAGTGAGAGGAGAATAATTCCCATGATGCATGTGGGATAAATTGGTATAACTTTACAAAATGCCATAGGCATGTAAAACACTAGAAATTCTCGCGTGGTCACCCATCCCAGTATTAGTCTAGCCCAAGCATGCTTAACTGCGGAGTTCTAATGGGATCCGGTGCATTAACACTATGTTGTAGTAGTTTACATAATACCATTAGGAAATCATTACATGATCTCTATAATTAACAAATAGACATGGCATTGCAATACACATAATGGCTTATCAAAGCCATGGTTCAAAAATGTTGATTTACTGAAAAAGGTGGATGGCCACTCAGATCCACCTAGATCAAGGTAGTTCTTATGAAGTGTTCATTTAATATGAAGATGTGAGAAGGTGGGTATATTGCTAATCATTTAAATGAGTTTAACATGATCACTAGTCAGTTAATTTATGTAGGAGTAAACTTTGATGATGATGTTAGGGATATTTTGATTTTGTTCTCATTTCTATAAATCTAGGATTTCTTGGTCATGTATGTGAGTAATTCTATCTCTGGTTCAAACACTTTAAAATTTGATGATGTTGTTGGTGTTATCCTTAGAGAGAAAATGCAATGGAAAAACACTAGTGAGACATTAGGTAATTATTTTATTGTGGAGAATAGGGGAAGACAAAGGGAGAGAGGAAAGATCCCAATGAATCATGGGAACTCTAAGAAGGGAAGATCCAAATCTAGAGGGAATTTGGAGTGCTAGCATTGTGGGAGGAAAGGACACCTGAACAAAGATTGTTGGCCTCGAAAAGGAAAACAAGGAGATGTACAACAAGAGAATAATCTTGAAGAAAATGTAGTAAGTGATGTGTTGCAAGATGCTTTAATACTTTTATTAGATAATATTATTGATTCTTGGGTGGTAGAATTAGGGGCTTCATTTCATACCACACCCAATATGAAATATTTTCAAGACTATGTTTAAGGTGATATTGAACAGGTTTATTTGGGTGATGATAAACGATGTGAAATTTTTGGAAAGGGTAAGATACAGATAAAATTATAGAATGGAAACCAATGGTTGCAGAAAGAGGTGAAACACGTTCCTATTTTGAGAAGAAATCTAATTTCAATAGGGTAATTGGATAATGAAAGCTACACATTTACATTTACAGAAAATTCATGGAAGGTCACTAAAGGATCACTGATAATAAAAAAAGGAGAGAAGGTAGGTACATTGTATTTATGTATCGGTAATGCTAATTTTCTATTGATTTGGCTTCTATAAGAGAGGATACAACATTGCGGCATCATAGGCTCAAGAACATGAGTGAGAAGGTGATGAATATTCTTCACTAAATAATTCTTTTTCTAGATTTGAAGCAAGTTGATTTGGATTTCCGTGAGCACTATGTTTATGGAAAACATAAGAGTCATATTCCTTAGAGTTGGGAAGAAAAAGAAGAATGAAGAGTTAGAGCTTGTACATACAAATGTATGGGGACTGAATCAGGTATCATCTCTTGGTGGCCCTTATTATTATGTTACTTTTATTGATTATGTGACTAGGAGAACTTGGGTTTATTACATTTGAAGAAAATCTGATGTCTTTGATACTTTTAAGAAATAGAAAGCTTTGGTTGAGAATGCGATGGGAAATAATTTGAAGTGTCTCAGATCAGATAATGGGGGTGAATACTCTGGGAAAGAGTTTTATAGTTATTGTTCATACCACGGGATTCATAGAGAGAATATAGTTCCATAAACACCATAAGAAAATGGTGTGTTAGAAAGAATGAACATGACAATCATGGAGCGTGCAAGGAGTATGACATTGCATGCAAGATTTCCCTTACAATTTTGGGAAGAATTTGTGGATACCACTGTTTACTTAATAAATAGATTTACAATTTTGGGAAGAATTTGTGGATACCTAATCGCTTAATTCTTAATAAATAGAGGGCCTTCAAGTTCCTTTGGATGGTGGCATTCCAAAGGAGGAATGGACAAGTAGAAAGGTAAAATAATTATTTCCAAGGACTTTTGGTTGTAAATCATTTGTGCACATTGATAGAGAAAATAGAACAAAGCTAGATGCAAAATCCAAGAAGTGTAACTTAATTGATAATGAAAGCACGATTTTGGCTATCACTTATGGGATTAAGTGAAAATAAAAAATCATTAGGAGAGATATGGTATTCAATGAGAAGGTCATGAACAAATATCAAATTTTGTAGGAAAGAAATAGAAAAAAGGAAAGCACATGATAATAATGCTTGATGAAATCACATAAAATGTAATTCCAAAGGTGCTAGAAAATCAAAATATACAACAAAAAAAAAGTAGTAACATGTAGCCTAAAATAATCGCAAGTAAGTTGTTAGAATATCTACCCAAGTTAAATGTAGGACTCGAATCTATATTCCCCTTCAATGTATTATTTATTGTTGACTGGATCTTGTGAACTAGAAATTTATGAAGATGCAATGCAAGTAGAAACCATAAAGAAGTGGGAACAAGGCATGAAAGAGGAAATGGACTCCCCTTGGGGTACATATAACCAGAATTGGGACTTGGTGCAGTTGATTGTAGGTAAAAGAGAATTGTAGAATAAATGGCATATATAGGTTGAAGGGAAGAAGATGGAGGAAATAGGTACAAGGCTAGACTTGTTGTAAAAGGGGTTTGCAATGTAAGAAAGGTATATAGATTTTCAGATGAAGTATTTTTCTCCCACCTGCTAAAACTGAATTCAATCAACCATTTTAAGTCTAGTGGTAGTAGAAAATTTGCATCTCTTGAATAAATTAGGATGTAAATACAATTTTTCCCATGGGATTTGGGAGGAAGATATTTATATGCAACAAACACAAGGGTATGGAATGTCAAAGGGGAGGAGAAATTAGTATGCATGTTGAAGAAGAGATTGTAGGGCCTAAACAAGCCCCAAGGAAATGGTATTTGAAATCTGACAGTTTACACAGAACAAGGTTACATTAGGATGTCATTATGGACTAATGTGGTTTATTTTAAGAGAACTAGATAATGGAAGTTTGCATTATCCGTTATCAGATGTAGATGACATGTTTGTTGCATGGTCTACCATGTAGGATATAAACATGCTAATTTTTTTTATCTAATCCATTTATGATGAAGGATTTGGGTGTCACAAAGAAAATAATTGGTATGAGAATAACAAGAGACATGAAAAATCACAAATTAAAATTGTCTCAGGGTGAGTACATAGATAAGGTGTTGGAAAGATTTAAAATGTAGGATGAAAAAATAGTTAGTACACCTTTGGCCATCCATTTCAAGTTGACTAAGGAGATGCGTCCCAAGACACAAGAGTAGATATACTACATGTATGCAATGGTGTGTACAAGGCTATATATTGCACATGTAGTGGGAGTTGTGAGCAAGTATATGAACAATCCGATTAAAGAGCATTGGAAGGCACTAAAGTGGATTCTCAAGTATTTGAGAGGTAATACTACTCATGCATTATGTTTTGGAAGTTCAAACATTGCTCTATAGGGATATATTTATTTAGATATGGTAGGTGATATAGACAACAGAAGGAGCACCACAGGGTATTTTTTTACTATAGGTTGAACAACATTAAGTTGGATTTTGAAATTACAAAAGGTTGTTTCACTTTCAACAATGGAAGAAAATTATGTCACTACTATAGAGGTTAGTGAAGAGATTATTTGGTTACATAGGTTTACAGAGGAATCAGGAAAGAAGCATGAGAATAGTAGGTTGTACAATTCCATTCATCTTTCAAAGAACTTAGCCTTCCATTCTAGGACTAAACATATACATCTCAAGTACCATTTCATACAACCATTTTTAGAAGATGAACAATTGAAGCTGGAAAATATACACACTAGATAGAATCCTATAGACATGTTAATGAAGACAATAACCAAGGAGAAATTGAGTTCCTACTTAGTTTTAGTTGGCCTTCAAGCATGATGGTGAAGATGAGAAAATTCCCAGGTTTAAAGTTGGAGCATAGTCCAACATGTGCAATAACGATGGAGTTATTGTGATCAGTCTTTGTTATCGAAAAAATCGGTAAGTGTGGACACAAATTAATCTCCCTAACTTCAATAAGAAGCTAGAACAAAACAAGGCATAATACAAGTTTCACCTTAGATTTCATTGTAATATAAACTAGTTCAGAGAGGGACAAATGACATACCATTTAAACGACGTTTGATCCTCACTAGTGTCGTCCTTGATCCATCTTTGGATTTGTGGGATGGTAAACTTGTTAAGAAGCACAAGCCAACAAAGAGAGAGAACAATGATATATATATTCCAATAAAGTCTATGTATAACATTGAGGTGTTATACAATAAAAGTAAAGGCACCTTTATAGGGAAGAAATGTATTACTGCAGTATATTGAATGAAAGTGGAGAATACAACCCATGCCTTGATGTTGCAATGTCCCTTCCAACGACCATTTTATTCAACACACACACCTTTTCTCCAATGCTTTTGATGAAGATCATTCACAACTTGACTTGGAGATCTAAAGAAAAGCTATCACAAGTACAATCTTCAACAAACTTCTTCATGCATAAGCCATCCTATCCTTTCCCATGAGATATCCATATTTATATAGGGTGAAAGAGGTATGGATGAGGAGATTAGGATGATACCACTACATTAGAGAAGTGAGTAAGATCCAAACCGATCAGAGGCCACCTCATCTTCTAGAATATTCCCTTCTAGAACTTTCGTGAATTTCACCCTTTTCTCTTGTTTGGGCATCATCACACCCTATGCACAGGCAGCATGCGGTGATGACACAGTCCAGTTTTGGTGCAGCATGCGATGATCAGGCATCGTCTCACCCCAAAAATTTAGCAGGGTGTGACGATCTCCTTAGATATGGTTTTTAGGAAAAGAAAGATGATTCACTCTTCTCATGGAGAAAGTCTCATTTAGTATCTTCGGGGAACATAGAAGTGAGTTATGCACATATCGTCAATTGATCACAGGGGTGACCAAAATAATGTGTAACAAAATTCCCCCCAAAGTATGAAGTTGGAATGTGTGACAACTGAAATACTTTGTAGAATGAATGCGTGTGTCAAAAGAAAGGAGTGCATTGGTCGGGAACCTGCAAACAATAAAGCATATACATAATAATATACCATTTTCCAAGGTAGGCATTTCCATACTCATAATAAAAGTGACTCTAATCATAAGTGTCAAGTGAGTCATGGCCACCAAACATACACTGTGGATCCATGTCATCATGATTCAACATAGACACGAGAAATACACTGTGGATCTACATTCTAAAAATTCAAATTTGGACATAGCCACAAGACATACACAATGTATCTATGTGTCAATACAGACATATGAATACTCCATCGTAGCCTGGATTGATATGGTGAGATCCAGGGTCTTCATTTCCATCGTCTCGAAGTACAAATCTGGCCATGTGATTACATGTGTCAAAGTTGAACATGGTAGAAACCACTTGATCACTGGTCATTAATGGATACCATTAACAAGTGTGAGGGAAATCACCATTAATGTCAATGAATCTCAAGTTACTCTAGTACAATCCAACGAATGTGAATAAATGAGATGAATTCGAGCAATCAGTGGAATATTCCAATCAGGGGTCAGTGATGTGAACCCATTGTTGAAAGCGAGGAAACTCGCCATTGAGGCATGCGAGTTCCAAGGTACTAAATGATTTCTAAGTCTAATTCTTGGATAATGAGTTGACGTCGACATGAAAAGACTCGTCACAGGAGGGCCTTATTGTATCCCCCATCAATGACACAAAATATGTAACATATTTGAAGTAGATCAGAGTATGAAGTAATTCAGAACCGACTCAGGGAAGGTTGACATGGTAGGATTTGAGTACTGTAGATGGTCGATTTGATAGAATGCTTGTTTACGTTGAACTTCTCTTGAACATATGAACGACACGACAAATGTCTTGGAAATATTGACTCAAGGAGGACCCAATATATGGACTTGTGGATGGTCAAACGAGAGACAAATGGATTTCCCAACCCGAATACAATGATGAAGAGGGGTGTCATGTTCAAGAGAAACTTACTACCACTAACACATATACATATATACATTTATTTCCCAATTTCGCCCACCATTTCTAGCGAGTACATCTTTATTTTACGCAAGCTTGAGGAGGATAACATATGCTTGTAATGTAGGCTCATCCTTCAGATGAGTCCCTCAGAGTATTTTTAACGAACCATAGGAAGGAGTGGTTCGGTCCCATATGGGCCTTTCGATGCTTGTTTTACGAGTCCAAAGAAAGAAAAATTAGGGGTTTTTCATGTTTAGAGATTGTGAAAAAAACTTAAAGAAAAATCCAAAATGTCCTTTTTAGTTAGTTTGACGAGACCGAAAAAGAGATAATCTACCGCTCATCAGACATTTATTTCAAATACTTTTACGAGTGTGAAAAGAAAAAGGTCGCTCGGCTATCTTTTCATGTTTAAGTTGCTTGAAAAGAGCTTAAAGGAGTCTCCACAAGGGTCATTTTTCGTATTTCCATTATGAGTCCGAAAAAAATGATAAAAGGTTACTTGATTACATTCTCATAGTTTCACGAGCGTGAGAAAGAATTAAGACCATGCTCAAAGTTTTTCCTAAAAAACCCTAAACGTATATGTACATCATAAAAACATGCAAAAATGACCAAAAAGGAAGGATCCATATCAAAAGTCCATTCTTTAGATCTCTCAATCTGCAATAGAGTCACTTTGCAAAGTTCATTAGTTTTAGGGCATACGTAAAAATATTTAAAAATTAATTTAATTTAAAATTAAAATGGTAAAAATGAATAAAATAGGTCAAAACTAGTTCATTTATCATTTCATTTGCATTTTTACCAAACCAGTGACAAACCCCCCCTTTTTCCTCTGATTTTCAAGTGATGATTCTGGGGCACCTCATGGATGATTTTTTGAGCCGCTTCCGTGAAGTAAATATTCTTCCTCTCCTCTTTCTTTTCATGGTTGAATTTTTCATTTTTGATGGTTGAATTTTGAGTTATGGGACATTTTTTAGGGGTTATTGCGCTTTGAGATCATCACAGACTCACCCTATCGTGAATTGCGACGATCCCAAATCACTGCATGGGATCCACAGCTAGGGTGCAACGATGCCACCCTATGGAAAAGAGAGCCCCTGTGACGACTGCAACTCAAAATTTAAAAAGAAAGATAGAGCTAGGAAAACCCCCAACTTTGAAATTTTTATGAATCTAATAATCTTTTAATGTTGTTTGGCAGGTTTTGATTGGTCATTATGCTCGAGTGGAGGGAGCGAGAGAACGATTTAGAAGATTATTTTTCAGAAAATGATCCGAGCACTGTCATGGCACTCCGGGAGTGTGGCTTGTTGAAATTTTTCAAAGTTCAGGAAATGAGAGCCCAATTGAGATTATTGGAATACTTAGTCCACATGTGGGATGTCAATGAGCAATATTTTCATGTGGGTGTGCATACACTTACCTTAGAGATTGATGACATTTACTTCTTGACTAGGTTATCTCGTCGAGGCTCTTGAGTGTCACTATCGGGAAGTAGAGGTGGTGGTGAACCCATGGATTATTACGTAGCACATCACTGCGTGCTTGGTACAGAGAAGCATAGTGGAAAATTTTCCATAAGGGATGTGTGAGATTTTCCTTTGAGAATTGTCCTCTATAATATCACTTGGATGGAAGGGAGTGTGGCTCCTCACATGGCTTTACAAAGCCATTTCCAGTGTTCTATTGAGTGTATGGAGCCCCAAGTTTTCAATTGGTGTGAGGGTCTTCTAAAAAACATGAAGAAACAATTGACAAAGTGTAGGACTGATCGATTGAAACAATTCGGGTATGGATCTATTTTGGTATCCTTATTCCTAGAGATGGTTCCCATTTTGTGCCTACAACATGTGGGATGGGGAATACCTGCTCACAGGATTCTCAGATGAAAATATGGGTGGACTTGATGGCTCATCATGGTGGAGTGCCAGTCATCACATATGATCAAGCTTTCTTCCAGTGGCTGAGGGACCAACTTGTCATGGTGGAGGACTATGCATATGCCAATACTGACTTCCATGGAGATCCTGACTTGGACTTACCTGAGGGTTCTCAGTGCGGAGAGATAGGTAAGAATAATTTTCTCATTATATGTTGTTTTTGGTATTTTAATTATAAAATGTTTTTGTTATTTATCCGAGACTAATTAAGTGCTCTTAACAATGCATATGTGGCACCTTTTAGGCCTCTAGGATAATCTCCTATCCAGAGACGTGGAGAGATAGGCGCAGTGGTGGGTTGAGGGGTGGCAACTAAAGATCTCGAGGAGATCAAATACAACCTTGAGGGGTTGACCATGAACGTCCCTGACATCATTGTGGATGAGTTACCGTGACGCTACCAGCACCATACAATTGGCGTATCAACATCCATTGGTCGACTACTCCGTCGAGTGGCATGGGTAGTAGTTTATTATAGTGAGAAACATCCTTTATGGATGTGTATATGAAGCCACGAGCTTCACCATTTTGACATTTTGGTCTTAGGACAAACACTTTTTTGTAACTTTTGACGTTATAATATAAAAATCCTACTATCTTACTTGTATTTTAAATGTGTGTTTGGATTTATAAATGGCACAAATTTCTATCTAAAACATAATTAGCCAATTCATATGTTATTGTGTTTAGATATCTCAGAATATGTTGATATTTGATATAATCAAAATGTCTTTCCAAGAGGCGAATTCTCAAGTATACCCATAACAATGTAGGACTTCAGATGGAATAAACAGTTCTCAATTGCAGCACTGCTAGTTGTGAATCAAGACATACAACAAGATGAAGCATTCCAAATGAAATGACATCAGTTAATAACTCGATAACTGCACTATATTCCATTATATTATTAGTTGTACGACCAAGGGAAACACCATGTAGACTGATAAAATCATCCGTAGGTGCATAGATTTCCCATGCAACAAACACTAGGTTTTGAGTACTGCGACCAACACCATCAGAAAAGCTAATATAGTGTGGCGAGGACGCTAACATTTGGAAACCAAGCACAAGGAAAGGTAAGAAACTTAGAGGCAGAACAAGAAATGAAAAAAGCACACACTAGAGTATGATACACTAAAAATACAAAGCACTCATTCAAAAAATATTTTAAGCATAGTACTTCAAGTAAAGCCCATTTCTAGGTTCACCCAAAGGAATTCCATCATAATCCACCAGCTCATAATCCCCTTTCTCCAACACTCATTTCATGATATAAGGGCCACACCACATGGGCTCTAATTTACCGGCCCCTAATAAGTCACGATCTTGTTCGTAAAGGAGAACTAAATCACTCTCAGAAAAAACATGCAGTTTGAAATGCTTGTCGTATTGAGATTTGACATGTTTCTTCTGAGTTTCTATGACTAAAGCAACATCAAAACGAGTATCATCTAATTGCATCAAATATAATAGATTTTCTTCTTCAGGTAGGTGTTAGGGAGAAGTTTGACAACTAGTTTCAAAGATGGGATTTCACATTCAATCGACAGAATAGATTCAATACCATATACTAACTGGAAAGGTGTGAACCCTGTGGCATATTTAACGAATGTCCAATAGGCCCATAATGCCGAAAGAGCATTGTGTGCTATCTTGACTTGTGAGTTCCTACCATCCGTCGAAGCATAGTGGTTAGAACTTTGTTGATTGCTTCAACTTGGCCATTGGCCCATGGATAGTAAGGGGTTGAGTTTTCATGTCGACCCAACTTATTAGTAAGTTCAAAAATCATGACATTGCAAAAATGGCTATCATGGTCAGTGATGATGGCTTGAGGGACACCAAACCAAGTGACGATATGATTTAATATGAAAAACACTGCAGTTTTCTCGGTATTATCAAATGTAGGCATCGCCTCGGCCCATTTAGTGAAATAATCCACAACTACAATAATGTATCCATGCCCCTCGGCCGAGTGAGGGTTACGTGCCATAAAGTCAATGCCCCATTTAGTGAATGGACCAACAAAAACTACAGGGTAAAGAGGAGCAGGAGGTGATCGAATCTTATTGTTATACATTTGACAAGCATGAAATTTCTGAACGACAATAATGCAATCCTTAAATAACGAAGGCCAGAAGTAACTAGCTCGTAAGATATTTTGGGCAGTGGCATACCCAAACATATGACTGCCACATGCTCCAGAATGACAATCATTTAAAGATTTTTCGGATTCATCATAGGTTATTCATTGCCGAAATACATAATCAATGCTACGATGGTAAAGGGTATCACCAAGGATAATGTATTGATGGGATTGATACCGAATTCAATGACGATCTACACGAGAAAGATCAAGCCGAAAAGTTTGGGTCTAGAGATAAATTATAATTTCTCCATACTAGATGTCTTCTGAACTGATAAGAAAGAGAGACTCATCAGGAAAATAATATCATGTCATAGTTTTCGTCTTAGCTGAGGGAAGGTCACATATCAACTCAACAAATACCAAATATTTCTTTGACTTGGATCGCTCAAACTCCAAATCAAACTCTTGGAGAATAACTATCCATTTGGAGTATTCTACCCCCAACAATTTTCGTGTAAGGATATGTTGCATAGGGTTGCAATCAGAAATGATGGTGGTTTTGCGAAATAATATATAGTTATGAAAACGTTGAACAACTTGAACTGCCTCCAAGGCCAATATCTCCACATGCATATATTTGGATTTGGTGGTCATAAGACTCCGACTCAAATAGTAAATAACATGTTCATCATGCGAATCATCCTATTGGACTAGAACCATGGCTATGGTAGAGTCTGAAGAAGCCAAGTATAAGAAATAATCTCGACTATAATCGGGGGGAAATAAAAGTGGTGTATGAGTTAAAGCAAGTTTCAAAGCTTCAAAGGATTTGTTGGTAGTGTTGTCCCATACACAATCATGACCCTTCTTAATAAGTCAAGTGAAATCTTTTGTTAGTTTAGAATAATTGGGAATGAATCAGCGTAAAAAGTTTGCCTTCCCTTGCAAACTTTGGAGTTGGCATAAGGTGGAAGGAGGAGGTAAATTGAGAATAGCTTCAACCTTCAAAGGGTCCACCCTAATCCCATTTGTAGAAACGATAAATCCAAGAAGTCATCTAGAATCTACAAAAAAAACACATTTATGTGGATTCAATCGTATGCGATAATATCGACAACGTAGGAAAATGGCTTGTAAATGTTCCAGGTGATCTTGACGGCGCATGGAATGCACCGGCAAGTCATCTAGGTAAGGTTGTACATGGCGCATGGAATGCACCGACAAGTCATCTAGGTAAGGTTGTACAATGTGCTTAATATCATGAAAAGCATAAGACATAGCGCGTTGAAAAGTCGCACCAACATTCTTGAGACCAAAAGGGAGTTTATGGTATGTGAAGGTACCCAAAGGGTAAATAAAAA